>VDFB02073591.1:0-16724 GCA_007258455.2 Sequoia sempervirens
GAGTATACTCAAAACTTATTTTGGATTGGCCATCCACCATGGTTTTTCTCCTAATAGGGTTTCCACATAAAAATATTTTTTTTATGGTTGTGTGGTTTCTTTCTTTTAGTTTCTGCATATTGATTTTAATTAAATGTTTAAGTGGATTAAAGATTAGAATAAAAGGATTAATTTTTGCAGAACACTGATTCACCCCCCCTCAGTGTTTCTTGTTTCCAACAACTGGTATTAGAGCAAGCTCCTTGAAAGAAGTATAATAGCTTGGGTAGATCTTGGAAAGTGTTCTCATGGATACAAGCAATCTTCAATAGCAACTCATGGTGGCCTTAGAAGATCTTGACTAGTCAAAATCTGAGGATTCAAATCAAGTAAAAATATTGAAAATGCAAAAATTCATCCACTCATTGAAAGACAAGATTAATGAATCAAGGGAGAAAAAAAGGAATTATGTGGTCAGATTAAGCAGAAGACAAAAGCTAGTGAAGATGAACAACTCAGTCAATCCCTGAAAGAGAAAACAAAAGAATGTGAAAATTTTTCCCAAGAGAATGTTGCTTTGAAGTGTGAGACGGAATCCATCATGATGAAGATGACCAAGGAGTTTGAGGATAGAAAGAAGAATGAAGAAAAGCTTGCACAATCTTTAAAAGAAAAGTCTAAACAATGCAATCAACTAGAAAATGAATTGGAGCAATCCAAGAACAATGAAGAGGAGCTTGAAAAATAGCTTGATGATCTCAGGGATGAACTTGCTACTGCAAATGAGTTCAAGGAGAAATTCAAAGCAAGTTCAGCCAAACTTGATGAATTAATCAAGGGACAAAGAACTAAGGGTGAAAGACAAGGTCTTGGATATGAAGAAGGAGAAAGCTCTAGATTTGGGCAAAGGAGCTCTGGATAGAGGACTTCAGGACAAGGAAAATTCAGACAAGGAAATTAGATGAATGGACCCAAAAGGAATCTAGTAAGGAAACCTAATGCTCAAATATTTAATGGTTGTTGCTATAATTGCAACAAATTTGGTCATATGGCTTCTCAATGTAGGAGTAAGGTGAACACAAGTGGACCATCATTCCTAGGTCAGTGTTTTAATTGTTATAAATATGGTCATAAGTCAAGTGAATGTAGAATTGAGATGCATAACTTTCTTAGAAATGTCAAATGCTATGCATGCAATAGATTTGGACATATTGCTAACCAATGCAGATCAAGACAAAATCAGTGGAACGGTTGGCCTAGATAGAGAAGTGTTGTGTTCTACAGCTGCAACAAATTTGGTCACACTTCTAGATTCTATTGGAACAAAAGAGGTCTAGTAAGACAACATGAAATTAGATGTCAAGGGAAAAGGAAAAATCACTATTGAAGAGATCAAGAAGTAGATGCAAAAGAAATGGGTGAAGAAGAATCCGTCTGTAGAAGGAAATGGATTGACACTAGAAGTCACTTCTAGTAATACCTCTAGAAATTAATTTTAGGTATCTCCCTTAGGGGGAGTTGTCAAGAAAATTTACTAAACCCCCTACAAGTGATTGATACTAGAATTCATATGAGTCTAGTAGGAAATTGGATATTCTCTAGACATTGTGAAATGAATCTAAGGCATCAATGGGGAATATTGTATATCTGCACAAGAATTATCTACACAGGAACATAAAACATAGAGAACCAGTTGAATTAAGGCAAGGGAATTTATTGCAAAAGTAAGGAGCTAGGTTTGATGACAATAAAAGAACAATTTTCACTTTCATTTGTCACATTTCATTCAAATGAAAGAAGTTTGGAGTGCTCTTAGGTGATCTTTGCCAAATTGAGAAGGGATCCAAGTAAAGAGGAGAATTTGTGATCAGTTTTTGTTTCATCTCTGAAAGGTATTTATTGCAAAACTTGTGAATTTTTCTACTCGAAATTATGTCTACCCCTCCTATAGTTGAAGTCAAGGATAGGTCACGACCAAAGTTCAATTGGAATCCATATAAGTCTATAAACGTAGAACCCCTAGGTGCATTTTCATCGGTGCCATACAGAGTTCTGCATATTGAAGATATTATGGCATATGTGCATGCTAATATTGAGGATTTGGGTAGTTCAAAGCTATTGGAATTGTATTCTAATCACATAGTTCAAGAGGATTTTTTTGTGAAACTTGAATTCAAAACCATAGTAGACAAGAAATTTGCACAATTGATGAAGTTTCCTATATTTGAGGAGGATGAGTGGGTTTGATACAGACTGAGCCATGTGCATGATGAATTCATGTGGTTGGAAGTGCCATTCAAAATTACCAAGGAAGCTATTTGTGTAGTTACAGACTTAGATTCCATCGGTAGACTTCCAGTATTGAAGTCAGTAAAGAATGATGAGGTTACTAAAGCGGTTGGCTTGCATTGGGATAGAAGGGAAATGACTATAGATAATATTGCCGAGGTTGATGTAAAATTTGCACCTATGGTCATAGGGTACAAGCTTTAGCACTCGAGTCAAGAAAATTTTGTATCTGGCACTGCCATCTATACAACATATGAAATGATGAAACAAAATGTAGATTATGATCTATGTGAATTAGTCAGAGGCCAACTATTGGAGAACCTAAAGAAGATCAAGAAGGACAAGAAGAATGTATTCAAGTTTGGAAACTTGTTTATCTGCCTATATTTCTACTTCTTAGGTGAGGTACCAAGAATTGGTAAAGCACAATGGTGAAATGATATTCTGGTAGCCGTTTAGATCTGGGATATGCTATGTAGTCTTGGTGATCAAAATACCCACAACACAATCCTGTGGGGTCATTTTAAAATCTTTCAAAATCAGATGTATGCTAGAGAGAATTTTTTAAGCTGTAGTGGAATAGTATAAAGACTCTATATACTTCATGGTAGACATTGACCAATGTCACATGGAAGCAGTTGATCCTAGAACTATTTGGATCATACCTATGGGATATGAAGTGGATGAAAAAATTCTAAGGATGTATGCAAAACATCTACTAAATTCACCATTGGATCCTAATGAAGAAAGGTTTGGCACCTATGCAGAGAAAAGCTTACAAGTTCACTTAGATTTGAGAAAGCCCATGTCAATTAGAAAGGTAAGAAAGGAGACACAATTCTTTGCAGAGAGAATGGGTCTTCCAGTTGAAAAAATGAAAGAACTAAGGAGACAAAGAGATGAAGATGAAGCAGTCAAAAATAAGGAAAAGGAAACATCAGCTGGTCCAGGAACATCTTCTGTAGAACAACCAAGAGTTCCCTTGTAGCACAACCAAATCAACTAGAAGCCTCTGGAAGAAGGAAGAAGAATAAAAGCTCAAGAACATACAAAGTTGTATCCACAGATGAAGAGGAAGAAACATACTCAAAAGAAATAGTTAGATATATAAAGGCTATTGGGACTCATGCTGTCAAACTTAACAAGAGAAAACCTTCTAACAAAAGTGAAGAAGCAAAGAAAAAGACCAAAGTTGACAAGCCGAGTATTTTTGTGGAGGAATTTGAGAATGAAACAATAGAAGACAAAAATTTCATGCCACTCTATGACCTATATGATACTTTTGATGAATCTGGTAAGAAGATTCTTGAAAAAGCTGCAATCAAGCACTTAAATGTTTTCAATAAAACTCTAGTTGAAATCATGTCTGGCTTGCCTACAAGCCTAAATCAAGCTTTGGAATCCAAGAGAGAGAATGCTAGAACTGAGGAAGAAAGCTTGAGGAAAAGAGTTCTTGCTAACTTGTGCCCAAAAATGGGAATTGAAGAAATGGATTTACTTCTTCAATGAGCTAAAAAGTATTTCAGAAGCAAGTCAAGAATAAACAAACTCATGATTGGTGACACTGATGTTGTTATTAGTGAGACTAAGACAATTCTGGAAGAGTACTTGTCAAAGGAAAAGGTAAATATTGAGGAGATCAATACTGAACAAGTTGAAGGTCATGAGGAAGTGAATGTGGAGGTCAATAAGTTAGAAGAAGGAAATGAAAATGAGAACATAAATGTATCTAATCCTCCAATTTTTGAGGATATTATGACTTCCCCCAATGTTGAATTTATTGAGACACCTGTGGTGACTAAAGTCCAAACTGAGGTGATTGTTGAAGAGAAAGAAGTGCTTGATGAAGAAAAGGAAATACCAAAAGTCATTTCGGAAGCTCAATCTAAGATTGATAAGGAAAATAATCAGGAGTTCAGTCCAAAAGAGGTAAAAGAATCCCTATTGGAGTAGTAGGTAGAATCATATCTTGAGTTTGATGTGAGTTCAATCAACTTATCCACTTTTTCCCCAATCCAGATACTGGAAGTTGCCAAAATAGCTCAAGATAAAGCCAATGAGAAAATATTGAAATATTACATTGAAGATAGTGAACTGCTAAAACTCACTTTTGGAGTTCTATAGAAATTGGTGCCTACCCATGTTATGGACCCAATAAGCTCCTCCTTCGGTGAGCTGAAGAGATTAATAAACTCTATAGATTCTAATTTCAAATCTTTTGAGGATTTAGATCTAGTTAAAGTGAAAAAAGAAATTAAGGAGGGAATAATTGGAAGCCTAAAAGAATTGATTGCCAAAGACAAAGCTTCATTGAGTACTTGCATAGAGAATATCCAAGGTGCTATAACTGAAGAAGGAAATGTGTACAAATCCTGCTTAATCTTGTCAAAATTTACTAAGGCAAATGATAAGAAGATAAAAGATATTGAGCAGTAGTTGGTTATTATTTCCAACAACTTTGATCCATTGGTCGGTAGTGTTTGTCATCAAGATAGTTAGGAAATGTATCTACTTGACCAAATAAAGAATCTGAAGTCTAAAAATGAAAGGGTTATTAGTAGAGTAAGTGAACTCAGGGGGCTGATTAATCCAAAAATTGAGATATTGGTGAATGCCTTGAAAGAAGCAAAAGGTGTTGTGATTTCTCCTGATCTGATAAGTTTGGAAGCTGCAGAAACATTGTCCTATCTTCTTTGTGGTCATATTACCATTTTGGAGAGTCTGAAAAGTGTGTGGGACTCAAATTTAAGTGGACTGAAGAATATTTTGCAAACATCTTCAAATTTTTGTAAGTATCCAGATATACTTGTACATTTTTACAATTTCGGTTTCCCTAATTTTATCATTGATGTCAAAGGGGGAGAGAGTGAAGTGAAAAAAGCCTTGGTATTCTTAGGGGGGGCAGTATTTTGAATTTTGGTAGTGTGCTTATCAATTTTGACACTTACTCATTTTTCTCTAAGTGTTGCCATCAATGCCAAAGGGGGATATTGTTGGCCTATGGCTTCTAATGTTGTCATTGATGGAAAATGAAGTCATCCCCATGGTCCACAGATCTCTATCCAGTCATACCGGAAGACTAAGTGGAATATTATGTATTACTGACAGATTATTTGAGGGATAGGGTATTCGGTTATATAGCTTCAAAAGATCATTGTTTTGTGCTTTGGATCTTCGGAATTGCTTTTTGAGCATGTGGATAGTCTTGTCATTGAGTTTTGTGGTGTTGCATTAGTTGCTATATGAGTTTGGAGGTCTGGTAGGACATTTTATGTCTATTTGCTTGATAGAGCCAACTCAGTGTAAGTGGTGCATTGTGGATGTATAAAGTGAGCTTATTTAAGTTGTTTTCAAATTCAAGTGTTTAATTATTGGTCCTAGCTATTTTCTATCCGACTTGTTTGGATACACATAGAAATTGTTCAGGATTTGGGCCGACAAGTTGCAAATATTATTAAGTTTTCTTGAGCCGGCCTATGGTGATTAAATCCTTAGTCATGGATATATTTAGATGATTGGATATATGTAATAAAAATGAAGAAGGTTTATGGGTGTATGTTGCAATGTCTAAGGAGTGGAGTGATATCATATGCAATTTCACTTACGCATAAATATTTTGTGTGCAAAATGCTAGAAGTTTGGTATCAATCATTAGGACATAAGTTTATCATCAAAGCTTAACTAAACTGTAATAAAGCATTGGTAGATGCTATATATTTAGTTCATCTCCTCTTGGATCTATTCCAAACCATTTTAAGGGCAAAGTGAGTCCATACCTGGAGAGCGAGCCCCAGGTAGTGAGCCCAAAATGCGCATTCCCATTTCCTAAATATTTATTTCTTGAGCATACTCAACTTCCATTGTGATTGGCCATCCATCATGGCTTTTCCCAACGTGGTTTCCACATCAAAAACATTTTAGCATGGCTGTGGTTTCTTGCATTTCAGTTTTCGTATTGATTTTAATTAAATGTTTTAAGAGGATTAAAGCTTAGAATGAATAATTTTGCAGAACAAACACCAATTCTCCTTAGTGTTTCTTGTTTCCAATAGCAATATCGCCAAGGGTTTTTTTTACATGCACCTCTTCCCACTTGCTTCAAACACACCTCATTCTGCTAGCTTTCCTGCACAAAAATGGGAAAAATATTATCATAGGCTACACTTTTCTTTTGCTTTTGCAACCATCTACCCATGCAAAAAACACAAAATAACCTCCACCCACCTTCGCAGAAGCTGCACAAAGCTTGATCGAGCTTGCACCCTCACATAAGCTTACCCTCCTTGCTCATGACTCTCATAGCAGGTATAACAAGAGACTGACACCAAACAATGCCTTATTGAAAATTTCCCAAACATTTGTTTTGTTCCCTGAGGCATTAAATGGTAGCTGTTATTGTGATGATCCCTAGTACATGTAGAACATACAACAATTAATGTTGAATTGAACTAGTGTTTAATTTTCATAGCCTTCTCTATCCACATGGCCCAAAAAATGCCACCCCATTCCCAAAGTAGCCAAAAACTACCTTTGCCACCTTTTTTACAACCTTCAGAAGGCCAAAACTCTAGGAGGTTGATGAAAATTATGACCGAAGTTATAACCCAGCCACCAACTTTTTACCGATCATTTGAAGCTTGAAAAATGGCGAGGCTGACAAAAATTCCAAGCAAAGTTGACAAAAATATTCTATCAGCTAAAAATAAATTTTAAATGAATTCATTTGATCCCCCAAAAGGTAAATCAAAAGTGGTTTTTTTATCAACATTTTGATAGGTGTAAAGGAGACTTTGTTATAGGTATGGCTTAAACTATGTGGTTCTATCCTTAAGGGGGTTTGATTTAAGGTAGTTTCATCAAGCCCTCTAATTGAATGCTTTAAATGGAAATTTTAAGTGCTTTAATCATTATATTTTCTAAAAATATGTGATTTTAGCAAAAATTAGAATCTCCCAGAAATTGTAAACCAGCTTTGTGGGATCACCCATAATTGAAAAACCATGGTGAGGATTAACTCACTATATGAAAACCAAAACGGATTATAGTAGGCTCACTGCTTATAAGATTCATTGTCTAAAAAGAAAAGGGTCACTACCAGGGGCTCACTACCAAGGAAGATCACTTGTTATAGATTAAAAAAGAATTAGTTCCAAAGAGTTTCACTACCTTAGAGAAACTAGAGAAACCACCACAATGTCTCTTTACCACCTGCAACCTTCAACTCACTACTTTTAGTGACTTCTATCACTCTAAACTATAGGCACCTTCAGCTCAATTCTTTCAATAGTCTTAGGCATTATTTTTCACACTTAGATCTCAAAACATAATCGCACATGCATCATTCCATGTCACTCACATCTCCAAAATATTTAAGCTATATATATACCTTCTATAACCTCAAATAACCTTATCTAGGTCAACTCCAATGGAATGTATGCACCTCAAACATGCAAACACCAAATAGGTAGGAACCAAACACCTTTGTGGTGGAAATAAGTGAGGATGAACCATACTAAGGGTTAACCAAGACCCAAATATACACCAACATGCTACACCAAGCTTCCAAAATCCATGAAGCTTATTTGCAATCAACGCTAAGACACCAAGATAGCTAAAACGACATTAACACTAACAAGATACCACATTCACACTTCACTAAGGATAAAAAAATATTGCAAACCATGTAGAAACATTGCACAACATACTAGAATATTCCAACATCAAAAAAATATTCAAAAACACTAGCACAAACACATGAAACTGAGAATACTATCATTTTATGCAATCAGTCAAACTACCATTGAAATACAACTCAAGATCTAAGCTTGTGGAATACATGAGTACTAAAAAGATAAAGGGAGTATTGGTAAGGGAAATACTAGCACATTCAAAAATTTGAAAGATAAGAAAATTTAGTGCTGAGAAGTGCAAAGAAATTCCATTTCTCCAAGATATTCCTCTTCACAAATGAGAGATAGTACAACACACTATCAAACATATCTTCTATTGTGGCATGATCTAGAACATGAAACTATGGATATAACACCTTAAAATACCTCTAATCATCACTTTCAAACCAAACAAGCACATATTTAAGAATGAATAAATGCAGAGAAAAATACATAACACTTCCCTAGCCACCTTGTATAATCTTTATGCAATTTTTCTCTAAAGCACTTGGAAAACAAGTGACCTTTCTATATTTGTAACACCTTCTCAACATATCCAGACCAAAGGTTGACATGATCAATTACAACACTGATAATAACATAGTGCATCAATCTCCCCATTTTTCATTAATTGCAACATCTACTTAAAAACCATCAACAACAAAAGAAACTCTATATCTTTAATACTCAAGTAGCCCCCCCCTTAAATATTTATTTCCTTGTGTTTTTTATACTTCTCTCTCTAGACTTATCTCTCTCCCCTTTGACATCAATGGTAAGGGGAAAACTTGCTCAATCCACTTTAGGAACGAGATGTGCACCCCCTTACTGCACTAACCAAAAACACCACTACCTAATTCCCCTAAGAGGTAGCCTTCATTAGTCAAAGAAAAATAATACATTTTGAATTTATCCTCTAGATAGATGTGTGATCTTATATATCTAGTTGATAGGAGGGGAAATAACACCTAGCTTATGTTTTAGATACTCAAATGTATCTTTTGGAAAAGCTTTTGTGAAAATCTCTACTTTTTGATCTTTTGTAGGCACATACTCCAACTATACTTACTTCTCAACAACTTTCTCTCTTGGAAAGTGATACCAGATAGAGATATTATTTGTTCTTGAATGAATTATATTGTTTTTTTAAATGTTGATAGCATTTGTATTATCACACAAGATAAAATAGGTTCATCATATGATATTTTGATATCCTTCAATGTATGCTTCATCCATAGCACCTATGTACAAGAAGATGTTGTAGTAATATATTTTTCCTCTATAGTAGATAATGCCACTAAATCTTGCTTATTACTTATCCAAGAACTTAGCATGTTTCGAAGGAAGAAATCACCTCCATTTGTACTTCTTCTTTCATTTCTACAACCTGCCCAATCTAGATCTATATAAGAACTTAAAGAGAAAATATTATCCTTAGAATATTCCTTTAGAATATTCCTTACCATAGTCCGTAGTGCCCTTTAAATATCTAAATATCCTTTTGATTGATACCACATGTGTCTCTCTAGGATCTTCTTGAAATCTTGCCACAAGATGCATGATATAAGGTCTAGATGCAATTAGATATAGTAATCCACCAATCATGGATCTATACTTAGTCTGATCTATCATAAGAGATTGTTCATTTTTGCTTAATTTACAACTAGTAACTATGGGAGTACATACTAGTTTAGAATCTTGCATTCCAAACTTATTTAAATTTTTCTTTACATATTTTAATTATGAAATAAATGTACCTTTTTTTGATTGACTAATTTGTAGCCCAATGAAGAAAGTCATCTCCTGAAGCATTGAAATTTTGAACTTATTTTGCATATCATCTACAATCTTCTTGAACATGATCTCATTTCCTCAAAAGATTACATCATCAACATACACAACCACAATGAATATTTTATCTTTCTCAATTTTGAAGCAAGCTTGTTGTCTGTGATACCATTTTGAATCCCTGCTACTCTATCTGTCCAATCTTGCATACCATGCTCTAGGATCCTATTTGAGCTCATATAATTCCTTCTTCAACTTGCAGACTATATCATGATCTTCTAACAACTAAAAACCTTCCAGTTATTCAATGTACACTTCTTCTAACTCATCATTCAAAAATGTATACTTAGCATCCATTTGATATACCTTGAAGTCTTTAAGTGTCGAAAAAGCCAAAAATATCCTAATAGTCTCCATTCTTGCTATTGGAGCAAAGGTCTCTTAAAAATACATTCCTTTCACTTTTGAGTAGCCTTTACACACAAGCCTAGCCTTGTTTTTGATAACTTCTCCATCCTCATTCATCTTGTTCTTGAAAAACTCATTTTGTTTCTATCACATTCTTGTTTATTGATCATGGGACCAATTCACATGTTTGATTATTCTAAATCTACCTTAATTATTCTTCCATAGCATTGATCTAGTATTTATACCTGCATGCTTCAGTAACTATTTTAGTTTCTATTTTATAAAGCAAAAAAAAAATAACTATTCCTCTGTCATAATATTTTTTCTCCTTATTAATACACCTTTATTCTTGTCTCCAATTGTTTGATCCTAAAAATGTTTTTTTTGCATATACTTAGGAGTCTTAGGTTTCTTTTTCAGATCCTCTTCCTCTTCCACTAACATTTATTTTCCTTCTTTTTCTTCTTCTATGTAAACAGTTTCATTAAATTCACATCCTTCTATCAACACTGAGATTTGATGTGATTATTCATCCACTCTGACACTTGCACTTTCAATTATGTTCTTTAGTCTCTTGTTGTAGCACCTGTATTCCTTTCTTTTTGTCGAGTATCCAAGAAAGATTCCTTCATCTGATCTTGTATCAAACCTTCCCAAGTTTTCTTTATCCATCATGATATAACATTTACTTCTAAACACTCTGAGATATTTCACAATAGGATTTTCTCCATACCATAGCTCATAGAGGGTGTTTGAATTGTTCACTTGTATTTTCCTTTGTTGAGAATGTATAATACGATATGAATAGTTTATCTCCAATATAAATCTTGTAGATTTGATTCCTTCAAAATGGTTCTTGCTACCTCTTGATCTTTCATGCTCTTCCTCTACACAATCCCATTTTGCTGCGGAGTCTTAGGAGCTGATAAATGTTTGTTTATCTCATGATCTTCATAAAAAACTATTAAAATCATTTGAGGTGAACTCACCACCTTTTTCAAGCCTTAAGAACTTTATTTTAAAATCCTTTTCATTCTCAACCATAGATTTAAATAATTTAAAATTATCTAGAGATTTTGATTTTTCTTTAAGAAAGGTCACCCAAGTCATTCTAGAGTAATTATATATTAAAAAAAAAATACATGTCACCTTGAGGGCTTCTTATTTTTTTTAGGTCTAAATAGGTCTATATGCACCAAATCTAAAGGTTCTATAGTACAATGTTCCTTATTTTTGAACTTGTTTGTAACAGCCCACCACATTAACCCTAGGGGAAGATGCAATTATCAACACAAACACAATAATTTTTATTTTTATTTTAAAAAATATAAAAAAGCATGAAAGTTCACTACACAATGCCAACAACCCCTAAAGGTTACAAGACAAAGTTTACTTAAACCCAAACAAGAAACATGAGATTAAAACATAACATTTAAAATACTTAACAATTTAAATGCCCATACATTTAATTATATAACCTATTAATTACACATTCATTCCATATGATATTAAATTATGTCAAGGCATAAGAAATACCACATGTTCCCAATAATAATCTTTACAATATGATTACAACACTCATTCCACGAATGAGATACTTCCAAAATATAAGGTTACAAATTACATCTTCCACCTCAATACAAAGTGGGGTAATAAAAATACAATAATGACTGAAAGAATTAAAGCATGGAAGAACATGATACCACGAGCTTTCCAACTGGAAATCTCATCCACACAAACAAAAATCTGACCCAATGGATTAAGGTGCACATTCCACCCAACCATGTGATACCTGAAGGCTCACCCCCCGTGCTAGGAGATAGTAACAAGGAATTCTAGACAAGACCATCCACCCCTAGACATAGGCTAACTCACACTGACACAACCAAACACATGAGCCAAACATCCATAAGGATAACACAAGTACAACTCCAACATCACCGACATAGGTCACATTACTTCCAGAAATAAAACAGATCAAGAATGATAAGAAGACCATGCACATAAACCCAAATACCAACTGTTGTCGTAGAAAGAGTGTCATCACACAGCTCGTCATGGGATATCCATCTGGGAATCTTCCTAGGCTCCAGCCCTCACTATGGGTTGTCCTGGTGGCCTCTTGAATCCCACACCCATGCTCACTCATGCGGAATCAAATACCTCTTATAAGGACAAGATAGATGACCTTGCCATTCCTAGGCCTTCGTCTCATCCCAAGTCTATAAAATACCTTGCATCCATGAGCGAGGCTCAATTATCTTAATTAGTGAAATAATACCCAACATCTATAACACCTGCTGCACAAACCCCAAAGGACAACTATCTACACAACAATTTTTTTTTTAAAACATAAAGTAAAAGTACAATGTTATCATTTGCAACTATCATAATTACTAATACATCCTAAACTCCTAAATCCCTTGGGGTACACGAAGAGACATTACGTTAACTACCCATTAACAAACTTAACTAATCCAACATTCATTCCATGAATATGAGCTCTCATATAAAAGTGATAAATGCTAAGCATAAAAATAAGAATGAACCACATATGCTAAACAAGATTACATAACCAATAAAACTTGGAAACAATGAGAACTAATTTACTCAACATATCAACATCAAATATATATAATTACATCAATGAATAATGTTTTGAATTACAAAGTGTTTTATAACAATACATCATGTTACAAACTAAATACCAATAACCATTTATCCAAGTTTAAAGATACATTATCCCAACACATGGGCGAGATACAATACAATTACAAGACATGAATAAAGTATAAATGTATACATCTGATGGTACATAAATCTAGTACAAACTGTCACCACAATCTCTGCACTGAAGGTATGACTGCAGAATGGAAAACCCAACGGGGTGTGAAGCATGTTCCACCCGACCACCCCCGTGCTAGGAGTAGTTAAGAAAGGATTCCCGACCAAGACGTCAAAAGTAACACATATGACTCAACACCAATCATGGAAAATAAATTCATACCCAAAAGAAATGTGACAACAAAGGTTTACTAACATAACATAACAACAAATGATTCCAAGACAAAACAATAAATTACTTCCAGAGGATTTCAGTTAAAATGACTAAGGGAAAAGCTAGAGGAGAGTGTCATCGCATGGCCTTCATGGATTATCCTGACATCCTATCACAAGGTGCCACCTCCATCTATGGTTATCCTGACTACCTATTTCAAGGCGCCGCCCCATAGGGTGACTCATGTGGAATCATGCATTACTAGTGGAAACAAGATCACGATTATGCCAACCACGGCCTTCTCGACCACCTTTAGTCTTTGGTAGCCCTAACAGGTGAGCGAGGTATCTATCATTATCTTTTAGTGTTTAACTACCCATCCCCTAATTAATTAGTTAGGTTTTCACTTTTTACACTAACTCTACTGTGGGTTATCCTGACAGCCCCTTTGTGCGCCGGCGCCCACATAGAGCCACTCTCCCTAAAATTCCCTAACATACCACAAAACATCAGGAATTGAACTCTCAAGTTCACCAAAACACAGGATAGAGATTCATGAGGTAAAAACCATCTCACCATACTCTTATAACACAATAACTTAACAAAAGAATGAAACTCAAAGTAATCACAAGATTACATCCACAAGGAAAGTAGAACTAAAACTTCAAATTGAATATGCAAATTGGATAGTATTATTGTTACTTTTTCTTTAAAAAGAAAGGATCATTTGGGTTTATTTAAATTCAAAAGAATTATAAGTTTAATTTTATATTTTTAAATAAATAAATAAATAAATATATATATGTATATGTATATATATATGTATTTATTGTATTTAATTTATTTATATATATATGGGTATGTAAGTTATTTGCAACAAATTTATGGTTAATAGGATTAATTTGAAATAGAAAATTTATCAAATATTTATTTGAGAATTTTTAGTTTAAATTTATTTAAATGTTTTTATTGGTGTAATTAATTGAGAGAATTAGAAAGTTGTCTTTTGAGATGGTGTTGCAATTCCTCCTTACTAGACTTATGGTTGTTTAATTTCATTGGGTCCCTTAGTTGGATTATCAACACGTGGGTTCTATAATTTATTCAATTTATTTAGGGGAAAGAGTCGTTACAACTTCCAGAGGTTAGGGAATTTGGTATATTCAATTTGGGTTTTTAGTTCTACTTTCCTTGTGGATGTGAACTTGTGATTACTTTCAGTTTCGTTCTTTTGTTAAGTTACTGTGTTATAAGAGTATATGGCGAGATGGTTTTTACCTCACGAATCTCTATCCTGTGTTTTGTGAACTTGAGAGTTCAATCCCTCACATTTTTTGGTATGTTAGGGAATTCTAGGGAGAGTGGCTCTATGTGGGCACCGACGCACAAAGGGGCTGTTAGGATAACCCACAGTAGAGTTAGTGTAAAAAGTGAAAACCTAACTAAATAATTAGGGGATGGGTAGTTAAACACTAAAAGATAATGATAGATACCTCGCTCACCTGTTAGGGCTTCCAAAGACTAAAGGTGGTCGAGAAGGCCGTGGTTGGCATAATCATGATCTCGTTTCCACGAGTAATGCACGATTCCGCATGAGTCACCCTATGGGGCGACACCTTGAAATAGGCAGTCAGGATAACCATAGATGGAGGTGGCACCTTGTGATAGGATGTCAGGATAATCCATAAAGGTCATGCGATGACACTCTCCTCTAGCCTTCCCCTTAGTCGTTTTAACTGAAATCCTCTGGAAGTAATTTATTATTTTGACTTGGAGTCATTTGTTGTCATGTTATGTTAGCAGACTTATGTTGTCACATTTCCTTTGTGTATGAATTCTTTTCCATGTTTGGTGTTGAGTCATATGTGTTACTTTTGACGTCTTGGTTGGGAATCCTTTCTTAACTACTCCTAGCACGGGGGTGGTCGGGTGGAACATGCTTCGCACCTCGTTGGGTTTCCCATTCTACAGTCATACCTTCAGTGTAAAGATTGTGGTGACAGTTTGTACCAAATTTATGTACCATCAGATGTATACATTTATACTTTATTCATGTCTTGTAATTGTATTGTATCTTGCCCATGTGTTGGGATAATGTATCTTGAAACTTGGATAAATGGTTATTGGTATTTAGTTTGTAACATGATGTATTGTTATAAAACACTTTGTAATTCAAAACATTATTCACAGATGTAATTATATATATTTGATGTTGATATGTTGAGTAAATTAGTTCTCATTATTTCCAAGTTTTATTGGTTATGTAATCTTGTTTAGCATATGTGGTTCATTCTTATTTTAATGCTTAGCGTTTATCACTTTTATATGAGAGCTGATATCCATGGAATGAATGTTGGATTAGTTAAGTTTGTTAATGGGTAGTTAACGTAATGTCTCTTCGTGTACCCCAAGGGATTTAGGAGTTTAGGATGTATTTGTAGTTATGTTAGTTGCAAATGATAACATTGTACTTTTACTTTATGTTTAAAAAAAAATTTGTGTAGTTAGTTGTCCTTTGGGGTTTGCACGACGTGTTGTTACAACTTCTAAGTACATTGATTTAGTTTTCACTTGATTAAACCACCTTTGAAGGTTTCCTAGTTTACCTCTTTGGGCTTTGGCCCCTAACAGAAGCCACTCTTCTACTTGACAACATACCAAACAAAACCAATCACCAAGAGAATCCCAAGTGCATACCAATAGGATAAAACCACTCCAACTCTAGGAGGAACACATAAATAAAACTCACTCCAATCACTGGAGGCAAAAAAGGTCAAAACCCTCTCCAAACACTGGAGGCAACAAAACACATAATCCACTCCTTCCAAATGAGGCACAAACCACAAAAAAAACCACTTTTAATCCAAGGAGACACAAATCATCCCCGTTCATGAAAACTGGGTAAAACAACAGAATACAGCTATACACATTACCCAAAACAAACCCAAGGTTGACTAACACTTTACGATACCCACGAAATTAAAAGAAACCAAATTTGGAAGACTTCAGAACATTTACTCTATTTGCACAACATCGAGAATGAACAAAACATCGCTAGAAAGCACGTCAGGCAATTAAATAAACTAAGGTTAGGATTTCCTAAATCCAGTCAATCTCAATTTCCATTACTTGCATTTATCCAATCAAATACAACAAATTCATTTCACAACGTTGAAGTATTTAAACACCAATCATTTAATCTAAGTTTCACAATTATATTCCATAATCAAAACAACTTGATAAATAAAAACATTTAATTAAAATAAATTAGTCTTTATTTCAACTTAGAATAAATTAATCAACTAAAACTCATCTATACAAGGATACAAATATACACTAAATATATATACATAAAAATATATACTTAAGGTACATACTGTTATATATATATATATATATTTAAATATCAAAATCCCATTGAAATAAGCTAGTTTAACTCAACTAAATAATTTATTTAAAAATATATAAAATATACATATATACATTATATATATATACATATACCCATTAAATATATATGCTATATATACATAAATATATATATATATATATATATATATATAATTATTATACAAGTAAATATTATTTAAATA
>VDFB02073592.1:0-12800 GCA_007258455.2 Sequoia sempervirens
TAAAGAGGCTCTGCAAGGATAACTACAGAAGGAATCACTAACTAGGTACAAAGGCTCACCGCCTATATGAGACTTACTATCAACAAGGTCCTTGCCTCTGATCTAAAATATATAAAATCCACCACAAAAAATTACACACATCTGTGACCTTGATTAGAATATTTTAGACACCATCATCTCACTACTTTATGGAGTCTAACACATTAAATTACTACTGTCTCAATTCACTTTCACACACTCTTGCTTCTCACACTTGTGTTATTCTTGATACCTCAAACCATAACATCTCGACTTGTATTTATACCATCTTCAACCTGAGAAAATTTCTCCAAGCTACACACTCTTCATTTTACAAATTCAAATTAGGTTAGCAACTCAACATTCCTACAGTGGAAGAGAATGAGAGCAAACCAAACTAACACTTAACCAAGACCCAACACAACATCTTAGATCAATCACATGCTTCCTTAATTGATACATATCCTTCACATGATGTGTAGAAACTAGGTTGGCCAAACCTAATGAAAACAAAAATGAACTTTGAAGTACACACTTTTGCAATGAGAAGATAGCATGTGAACCACATAACATGCTTCACCATACACTAGAACACATATTAGATGCCTTCATTTCATCCACAAAAATGCACCAACCTTCATACATAAATACTTCTCATAGTCCATCTCCAATGTATAGACACACATAGTAACTCAAAAACTAGTCTTCTAGAGCACCAAACCACAAACACCTTTGACAGAACATATATAACACCATTACAAGCCTTTTATGAGATATGCAAGGCCTAAAAAAAACTAGTAGAGGACTATGGAGCAGATAAATTTATCCCAATCCATAGAAAAAAAAACTCTACCAGACTAGTTCACAAATTAGTGAACACAACTTTCATACTTCATCAAACCAGACACTACAATCTAGGATATATCATTAACAGATGCCCATAAAAAATACTTCAGATCCACACAAGCATAGGATCAACATAGAATAAATGCAAATCACAAACCGGGGCACATTTTGAACACACACACAATTATGTCTTCACTATTTCTCAAAAGCACTTGGGAACTCATCATATTAGCACACCTACAACACCATAAGGATAGCTCCACGTACTCACAACATCTCTACAATATCTCAACTATACATGCACAACCTTTAATCACTTGTTTCCTTTCTCTGTAACATGTGCTATGTTGACATCAATGACAACACCACCATACTAACTCATACTTGCAACACAAATCACTTTTAGAGATTTAAATTTATCCAATCCATTATATTTGAATGTGTGCAAAAATTTGGTAGTTAGTTTACTTGTTTGAGATCTTCTATTTCCAAAATGGAGATTCCTCTTATGGAGGAAATCCTAGTGTTTGGATGATATTCCCACATCCTTTTAGATTTTGGTTAAATCATCTTTGGATATGGAATTAAGTGGTGTGTTTCCTAGTTGAGGAGGTAGGAATAATACAATAGAAGATATACCAAATCACAAATCCTTCCATGGATTCACATGTACCACTCCCAAACACGTTTTCAACTAATATATGTGGCTTTCCTATCATAGAGGAGATGATAAATTTGAATGCTTATGTAGAAAATGGTTATGCACCATATATATATATATACAAAGACATTGTTCGAAAATGAAAAATTTCCTTGATGTTTTTAATAGATTTTGCTTCCCTATCTATAAGTATGTTCTAGTAGACTATACATATGAGTGTTGATTATTGGATTGGGTGGGAGGAAGACATTTTTTAAAGTTTAAAACTCAACTTTGATTGATTTTTAATTCAGAAATGTTTGTGACTATTAAGTGTTGTCAAACTAATAAAATTGCTATATATATTATAGTTTTAAAAATATAATAATTAATATCATAGTTATATCAATATAAATCTAATCATATCAATAAATTGTTGATTTGATATCTATTAGAAGTTACCTTATCCAAAATATTGTCTTGAATAAAAACTAAGTCATATTAAATTCAATCACTCTTTAAATTAGTGAAACATATTAAAATATATGAATGCTAAACATACAATTAACTTTATAAAAAAATATGAAGACAAAAGACTTTTCAATACACAAACAAAGAAATAATAACCATCAATCACACCTTAGTGTGCAATGGGTACACCAAAGAGGAATAGAAGGTAACTAAGGGAAAATTCAACAAATAGGTCTTCTTGCAAGAGTAAAGAAATAACCTGATGTAGATCTACATTTATCCAAATCACCTACAAATTTTGAATTAAAAAACCACAAACTAAACCACTACATGTTCCATCAAAGATGATACAATAATCACTTGTGCCTCTAAGATATTACAACCATTTCACTATTGACCAATGCTCTTTACCTAGATTTACCATGTATCTACTAACAACACCAACTACATTTAAATATTCGGTCTTGTATATACCATCACCTACACTAAACTTCCTACTGCATTGGCATATAGTATGTGGGAGACATATACTCCTTTTTTTATTTATTAATACAACATTAAGTTGAAGAAAACCTAAAATGTGATGCTAAAGGGATATTTAATAGTTTCAAATTCATCATACCAAATATTATGAGGATCTTCTCCACATCTTTTACTATGATAACTAAATCTTGCTAGATGTTCCTTGTCTTTGTGTATTTCCATCCCCAAAATTTGTTCTGTTGCTCCTAGATCCTTCCTATCAAAAGTCTTAGCCATTTGAGGCTTTAACCCATTGATCTTAAATATGATTTTTCTTTCTATAAAATTATCGTCAATATATAATACTAGATAATGAATAAACCATTTTTATAATTTTTAAAGTAAACAAAATGATCATACTCATTCCTTACAAAATTTTGGCTAACCATTAGAAAATCAAACTTCTTGTACCATTGCTTACGAGACTACTTTAGGCCATACAATAATTTTTTGAGTTTGCAAAAGAAATTCTATCGTGATATTAAGAAAACCCTTTTGGTTTTTCCATATATATCTCCTCATCCAAATCTCTAATAAAAACCTCCAATTTAACATCTAATTCCTATAGATTTTCAACTTGTGCTATCTTTGGTTTTATGAGAGGAGATGCATCAAATACATCTCTACTAATGATGGTTTTGTGGGTAGTAGAATCCCATAATTTGTATCCCTTAATTCCATCACCATAACCAATAAAGATACATTTCTTGGATTTTGTATTCCCTTGAAACTTTTAGTGATCCACCTTGACTTGTAAATTTAGTCTCCAAAATCCAAAACTTCCAAGGGAATTTATTCTTTTAAATTTTTTAGTACATTCTTAATTATGTTAATGTCCTCACAATACCATCAAAATTTTTAAGATCAATGCTCCCAATCCAAACTGTCTTACAAGAAACATTATTTACCATAAGAACAAAATTGCCATCATAACTTGGTAAAAATAAATCCAATTCTTATGTGGAAACATGTGATTAGAAGCACCAAAATTTAATAACCATTCCTCGTGATACTATAACCTGAACTAAAAATAGATAAAACTTCATCAATTGTATTTGAATTTTCTCAATTAGATTTTCTCCCTTTTTGGAGTCATCATTATCTTCTTTCCTCTTCCATCAATATTCCTTGAGATGCCTTAATTTATTGTAGTACCAACATTTTCCCTTACCCCTTTTACCTATTGACTTAGATCTAAATTACCTCTCCAATCTTCCCCTTTTTTTGTGGATTGACCCTTAACCACCATTGCTTCTAATGTGGAGATTTCTATGTTAGATTTCCTTTACATCTCTCTAGAAAATAAAACTCCCACAAAAAAATCAAAGTCGAGGGTTTCAATTGTGTTAAAGCTGATATAAGTGACTAAGTGATTCTAGGATTGGAGTTTGGGGCAATGAACACAATAATGTAACTTCCTTGTCTCCATCTTTGAATTTTACACCCATACTAGCTAATTGACATATAAGAGTTGAAAATATTTAAATGATCAACAATTTTTATACCTTTTTATTCACAACTATACAATTGCCTCTTCAAGTAGATCCAATTTGTGAAGGATTTAATCATATAAAGTCTCTCTGTTTTACTCCATAAATCTAATATTGTTTCCTTTTCAACAATATTAGAAAGAACATCATCTGCTAAACACAATAAAATTATGCTAATAGCTCTTGTATCTAAATCCACCCAATCCTCATTAGTCATATTTGAAGATTTATTTGACTTTCCTACCAACACTTTGTGCAATCCTTCTTGCACTCAACAAATCACACATCTTGAACTTCCATAGCTCAAAGTTATTTTTTCAATTGAATTTTTCTACCTTGAACCTTGCATTTGAAACATTCCCATTGATACTACAAAACCAACACCATATCCTAACATTGACACTGCAAAAATAACTGCTTTGATACCACTTCTTGTGAAAATGAAAATATAAAACTTACAAAATTAAATAATATTACAACACAATTTAGTTGTAAAGAAATAAAGAAGACTATAAAATAGAATAACAAAATAATAGACAAGACACAAATTCATGTGGTAAAATCTTGACAATATGTCAAAGAAACATCTAGGCAGAAATATCAGTATTCTTTTTGCTCAGAGAAACTGATTACAATCTTCACAAAACTGTTGCTATTTAATTACAATTTATTACAATATATGATTTTTCCTTAAATCAACACTATGTATAGTATATTTAATTACCTTTATTGTTTTATCTTTTCCAAAAATAAGGTTTTGCTTTATTTTTATTTTATTGTTGTCATTATCCAAAATTGTTTGCTTCTGCTGTTGAAATCGCTTCTGCAGATATATCTTGAGAACAAAAAAAGTGATTTATTGAAAACTCCATAGCATTTGCTCAGGGTGGCGGCATCATTAGGCAATGCAGATATGACAAGAGAGCTCCTTACCAGCGGCACAAACATGGCTCACATTCGCAGTAAGAAATGGATAGCAGGTCTCTTACCAGATAAACAAAATATGTCGAAGATGGTAAGCTTGATTACACCTTTCTCTTATGTTTCTTTTACTAATCAAATGTCTTGTGCAACTCTCCTTACATTCTTATTTTGTTCAACAGTTCTCATGCAAATTGACCATATTATTGAACAAGGAACGTATGAAGCGGCCTTGCCAGATAATCTTGGTAAGTGGAATTATCTAGTTTACTAATTGAAGACAAACAAAAAAATTCAGAGTCAGAATTTCTTTATTTTTCATTTATAAAATTGGGGAGGATGAAGTGCATTTGCGAATGGTCTGGCTGCATTATTTTTTAATCCTTTTGTGAAATCTCCCATTACTTGGGGAATGGGGAATGGGAAAGTCAAGCCTTATGATTCAGGTAATCATACTTCCTAAATATTATAGCACATTTACTTCACATTATTACATCTGGTATTAATCCAAATCGAATTTATCTGCAAAAGGGGATGCTAGGGGGCAAAAAATAGCAAATGCATGTTATGGAGGTTATTGGCAATGAAAAGTAGAGAGACACAATCTAAAGTAGCGGAAGAACGATTGGATGCAAAATAAGGCGAGCCAAAGGTCACTATTATTCACAAGTTTGGAATGTTTATTAAACAGGTTTTCAGCAAGGCAAAGAACACCGCAACAAAGGTACAATTTGAGACATTTAGTTCATATGATTTAAAAAAGAAAATTCACTCAATATATGAATTTTTAATTGTCCAAAATGTCGACGTTGTTCAATAATGTATATTCTAAATAATATATTTTTAAATTGTATGATATATTTGAAATTTTATACAATTTACTATCATTAATATTTTTTATTGTAAAAATGCGGCATGTTCGAATAAGATTTCTCAAGTTTTCTTACCCATAAATCCATATTGATGGTTTTGAATACCGCGACTCTTTATTCCTTTCATTTTATTTGTATTTGTTGATGTTTTTGGTAGCTTCGGGAGGTAAGCCAAAAGTGAGGTCGGCTCAAGTGAAAGCACAAACATAAATTGTAGTTGTTGGGTTGGCTCAAGAGAAAGACAAGTCAGAATTAATTATATATTTGATGGGTCAGCCAAATTACAAAGCAGAAATTATATTGGCTGGTTATGCATAAATAAGAGATTGTTTCTCCTCATTTGATCATCAATTCAATTCATTCTATTGTGTTCAAGAAGAAGATTCGCTGCTTAAGAAGGACACTGATTTCTGCCCTGAAATTTGCACTACTTCAGGATTGAGTCATTCATTGTATTCTGCTTATATAGGCTTGATTCTTAAGTGTTGTTTCTCAATTGTTGTATTTAATCGATTATCATTGAAATTTTGTTGGGTTTTTCTTCCTTGAGTAGAAGGGTTTTCCCAGGATAAGTTCTGTGTCTTATGTTTTGTGTTATTTTTCTGCTTATTGTGCATATCTGATCTAAAAACAAATAAGTTCATGAAAGTTTAAACTTTTATTAGAATGTTGTATTCAATGTCATTAAAATTTTTTTATTTTTATTTTTTAATTTTAATTTATTTTTTCAACTATATATCTAATATATCTAATCAAATATTTATTTAAGCTATTCTTAAAATATAACATTTTATTTCAAAAATAAATATAATAATACATTTTTATTCTTTTGTAAACTTTTTTAATATATATATTTTAGTAAATGCTATTTTATTTTATTTAGATTTGATTACATATGTAGATTTTATATTTGTATTATTCCATTTTTATTTAATTATTTTATTTGATATTAAATAAAAAAATTATTTAATATTTTATATACCAATAATTTATTTTTTTAAAAATCTTTCTTATAAAAGAATAGCCTATCTTATTTTTGGAAAATGAATAGATAAAATCTTAAAAAATAATTTGTCCAAGTTTTAAAACATGTGATTAATAAAACGTAATAAAAAGGTCCAAAATGTTCACTTTAATTTGTTTTGATAAATCAAAGCATTTTTTCAAACGCATTTTTATTTTCTTAAAACTCGATCAAAATATAGTTATGAAAATTTTGAAATTTTCATTTGACAAGTAAGGCTTCCGTCAAATTCCAAACACTTTCACTATTATTACTGATGTATTTAGCGTTGCTAAATTAAGATTGACAATATTATATGGATTGCGGCAGGTGACAGATCCCTTATGTGAATTTTTAGAAACTTATCAACCTAAATATCTTGAAATATTTTAAGTCCCTGACCTTTATGGACCGGCGCGAAATGGTAAGCACACTCACTTTATCGAATTGAATCGATGGCAAGTGAGTAGGTGAAAGAGTAACCTAATGGAAAAAGGGAGCGTGAAAGGTAGTGGGGGTCATTTTGAATTCCCTTGAAGGTGAGGGAAATGGCAGGGTAGAATTTGAGGATGATGATTTGTTTTGGTAGTTTTTGGGTGTCTTGCATCAGTATATCTTCTTACTGGGTGATTGGGGGAGGGTCTTCTTTCCTTTCCTTCACTTTTTTTGGGTTGTTACTATTTCTTTTTTGCTATTTGTTGTTGAGATAGTCACCTTTGACCCTGAATGGATTTTTCCTGCTTCTATTCAAGGTTGAAGTTATGCTTCTAGAAGGTGGGATGGTTATGGTGCTTTCCTCCTTCCCTACCTTTTTTATTTGTGAGGGTCTATGGTTAGCTAGTTCTTGGCCACTTTCTTTGTAGATGGAGTTTTCTCCATTCTCTATGTTGTTTATATTGATTGTTCTGCCTTCTTTTGAGTGGTGGATTGCTAGAACATCTTTGTCGCCACTCCATGGCTTGTCGTTTCTAGTTTGTTTTTTAAGTGTTGGTTACTTTCTTGTTGGGATGCATGTGCCTTTTGGAATGGACAAGGTTTTTGGTGCATGTGTAGCTACGACTAAGGTCACAGTTACAATGCTAATGTCCTTACAACCTTTGATACTTCCTGGGTTTTCTTTTGTAGTGTCTCCTATAGAGTTTCTTTTATGATGTGGTTGCGAGGACTTGTTTGTGTTTGGGTCCTCTCTTCCTCTATTGTGGCATGTTTTCCCTCTTTTTTCAAGGTGTTGGCTTTTTTTCTTTAATTCTAGTCCTTGATTTTTCCTATCTTGGTTGATTTTCAGTGATCTTTCTAGGTGATTGTGAAGTTGGGTTTTGCTCCTTGGGTATTGGTGTTAGCATTTTGTGCCAGCCCTAGTTTTTGGTGTCTTGTTTTGTAGTTTAGGGTGGGTTGTGCCTAGCTATTGAGGATGTCTCCCCTTTATTCTATTAATGGGGATTTTTTCTTGACTATTGGATTCTAGTTTTGATTCTCCTTATTGGTGTAATTATTAATATCACACCTTAGTTAAGCTTACTTAGGTAAATAGTGTTATTTATTTAAGTTAATTAGGAATATTAGGCAAGTGTGTTTCATCACTCTGTGATTGATGAGAGTTAGGTACCACATCTCCCTCATCAAGTGAGTTACTTTGACACCACTACACCTCTAAGTTGAGTTACTCTTTTGATAACTCAGGTTTACTAGGACACTTGCCATTCTTGACAAGTGCATCCTAAACCTATAGCTTTGTAATCATTCCTAATGTTATTCACTTCATTTTATGATCAATTTCATCTTATTAATCTTGGTAAATCTAATATCGTATTAGAGACATTATGAGCTTTTTTGATTTGATTTGAATTTAAAAGTGAATTCTGTAGACATCAATTGGGAAAAGGTGTGAAGATTTCCTCTATTCCAGTAGTTGAAAATCTCTCTTTCTACATGTGTCGCCAAAAAGTGTATACCTTCACATTTTCATACTTGATATGGGAATAATTGTTGATAAATTGGACCTAATAAGGCCTTGATTTAGTGTTGTGGGGTGTTTTACACATCTACACTAGGTCTTGGGCCCTTGCAAACTAAATAAAATGCATCTAATGATGTCTTGTAGAGGTGTTGTAAAGTGTCCTAAATGACTTTCACGCTTTTCTAGACTTTTATGTGGCATCTAAGTCTAATGAACCTATCTTTACCTTAATACAACATTGTAAAATGTATTTAATAAGGCTTGTAAATTAAACCTAATTCTAATATAGTGTTGTAATGTGTTTTACACATTAACATTGGATGTTGTGCCTTTCTAGGCCATGTGAACCTCATTTTAATGTTGTAAAGTATATTTAATCACACTTTCACATTAAAATTTATGTCCCAAGCCATAATTACCCTTTACATTATCATTAATATTCCCTTATTGCCCCATATTGTGCATCTCGAGGCTTAATTTGATCAAAGACCTAAAAAAATCATCATATAAACCTGTTTTCTTCATTCCCGAACAATCCAACTGGAAAAATAACCCCTATGGGACCAAGTTGCCCGTCTGGGTGAATTAGTCCCATCTAGGTGGGACTAAGTCACCCAGCCTAGCGACTTAGTCCCATTTGGGATATTTTTAAGGTTCAGGTGGGAAAAATTGAATTTTAAGTTTATGTTTCCTTCATGTCGGCCTTGGGGATAAAATGAACAGGAAAATTAGGTGGACTTCCTATAAATAAAATCTTCTAAATAAACCATAATTCATAATCAACTCATTATTCACTCATCATTAATCTTGCATTCAATTCAAGCAAGCTAGGGGTATGTCATTTAGAAAGCATTCAAGATCATTTTTCAAACATTCAAGGGAAGATTCTTCATCTATTGTTATAGAAATTCAAGATATATCATCATGGAAAGTCTCTAACTCCATTATTTCATGCTTCATTACATTATTTCTTCATTTTAGTTTAATTACCTAAAAAGGGGTATGACCAAGGTAAACCCCCATGCCCTAACATTCACCATTTGTTTCTCTTTCCTTGTTTGTTTGAAAATTTAGGCATCATTGAAGGATAAGTTGTAAAGTTGTTGAAGACATATCCTTGTTGACCAATTCAAGATATCAACAAAAAGTAACTTATAATGCCAAAAATCACAGTTTCAGAACCAAACACTTGTCAGGAACCGAAATGCAGATCAAGGGCTTTTGTTTCCACTTTCAAATTTTTAGAAATTCAGAAGTGGACTAAGTCACCAACAGTGGCGAATTAGTACCACTGAACCCATTTTTCATAGTTTTTTGTAGTTCTAGATACCCATTTGGCTAAAATGGGCTCTAATGCAATTTTCCTGATCTGGGACTAGGTCACCCAAAATAGCGTAATTGTCCCAGTAGGCCAAATTTTTAGGATCAACAACATTTCTAGACCTAATTACTATCCTCAACACATTTCCAAGTGCATGCTTTATGTTTTTCTTTCCTATTGTGTTTCTATTCATCTTTCTAGATGTTTTTGCATATGACAATGTTATTTCAAATATCTCACATTTCAATAGTTTTTCTTTAATAATCAAATCTCAATAATCCATTATTTTCAATTATATCATTCCATTTAGACATATTTCAATCATATTAGCATTAGTCTTGAGTGTACCACCATTTTTTTGTGGGTTACCTTTCTCCTTTTAGGTGAAAAACCTTAGAAGTGCAAGAGAGTGCCTACCTGCAAAAAATGGCACTACATTTTGGTGAACCTGAATTTTGAATACCATCTTTTCTAATTTTGGAGTCCATCAACATCTTAGAATTAGCTCACATTAACTTTGCATTAGGATTTGCATTAGTTAACTGGCATCTAGGGTTTCTAAATTTTTGCATTAGTGAAAGTGCATATAGGTTGCATTTTTACATCTTAAATCATTGAAAATTTCTAAATTTTTGCATTTGCATCTTAGGCCTACATTATACAGCACAAAAAAAATCAAAATCAATCCAAAACATCTCAAAATTCTGAAAAAAATCCCCAGTATGACTAATTCACCACCTTAGGTGACTTAGTCCATTTTCACCCCTGAAACTACCTTTCAAAGAATTGAAAATCCTATTTTTAAACTTTTGTTTGCTGCCCTTACCTATCTATATCAGTTGGATGAGTCTCTGTTACATGCATTTCATTAGATCTAGCTTAAAATAGCTCATTTCATGCATTGCTTCATTTAAAATTTGCATTTACAAGATTTCATCTTTCAGGTTGTTGCATAATGTAATCATAAAATTACCTTATTTCACACTTGAAAATTGCATTTAAACATTTCCCTTTAATTCATTGCATTGCACTTTATTTACTTTCTCATAATCTTGGACAACAAAGTAAAACATTCGATAAGCATGTTGCATACCCTCCAAGAACCTATCAAATTTGTAAGAATTTCATTACACAAGAGGATGTAAGTGTACATAATCATAAAAATCATACATTTTCTTCTCTGAATACCTCTCCTATTAGTGATGAAGGTATCTTGGTGAAAGAAGATATCTTGGTGAGAGTTTTGATTGTCCCTCTCCTCTTCCACCTTTGGAAGAAATTAGAAAAAAAGACGATGGGATCATAGTAACATTCCTAAACATCACCTTACTTATTCTCCCTACACATGAAAATCAATTTTTTTCTTCTCCTGATATCCCTCCTCAATGCCAAGAGGATAGGTCCTTCTCTTGTTCCCTCCATTCCCTAATGCTCCTATTGTTTGTAACAATCCATTTGAAACTCATAGTGGTCCTTCTCTTGTTCCCTCCCCCACTTGTGATGAAGCTACTTTACAAACATCAAACTTGGATGACCATATTGCAAGCTCTCTTATTAGGGTAGATAATATGGAACAAGAGAATGAGACCTTAGAGACAATGAACAATCAAATATAGTCTTCTCCTAATTTCCCCACTATCAATAAACAAGAAAATTCAACTATTGATCATACCCCTACTTGTGACGAAGTCATTTTAGAAGAAATAAACCTCGAATGTAAAGAACATGTGGTTTGTAGTTCTCCTAACACCTCTCCTCCTAGGGAGGATTTCATGATGCAAGACAAGGATAACATTGACAATAATGATATTATGCCCTTAGAAGAAGATGAAGATCCCATGTTAGCCTCTCATTCGCCAAGGGATGTTAATATTATTCAACCTCAACTCATCCTTTATCCACCTTCAAACAAACCTCCAACTCCAAACAAACCTGAACTTGTCCTTTACCCACCTACGAACAATGTTTCACAACAACTAAGTTGTAATACCATTGCTCATACATACCCCATGAGAAACAATCCATCTCCACAACAACCCATCCCAACACCATTACCTTTTCCTAATCCCATTTTTCCTAGAGATCCTCGATTTACTCCATCCTATGATCTTGTTGAACAACTTAAGAAACTCCTGCAAATATATCCCTATGGGATTTAATTCAGAATTCACCTAATTATCACACTATCCTTCAAACAACCTTAGAACAAGTTCATGTTCCTTCTAATGTGCAACCAAATGACGTAGCATCCATGCTTCAAGAAATAAATGCTGATATTGCTTTCCACCAAAGTGAACTCCCCTCTTTGGTAGTGCAGAAAACAAAATGATGCATTCATGATCATAGCTCAATACAAACAAAAATGGCTAAAGAGAACTCTTGTTGATACTTTCTCTACCCTTAACATGTGTAGTGTGAGCCTTTTGGATAGGCTTGACATTGATAAATCACACATTCAACTTGATTCTTTATCTCTTAAGAGATTTGACAATGTCGAAAAGAAACCACTTGGGGTGATCACTTTACCTCTTATAGTTGGAATGGCTGCATTAAATACACCAATCCATGTTAAGTCTCATGAACTTTCATGTAATCTTCTCTTAGAAAGACCATGGATATAGGCAATGAATGGGGTGCCTTCTACTCTTCATTGTAAAATGAAATACATTGACAACAACAAAGTATGCACACTCGACATTGATCCTGAGCCTTATAGTGTATTACAACTTGAGAAAAACA
>VDFB02073594.1:0-16529 GCA_007258455.2 Sequoia sempervirens
GCTCAAGAGTTGCTAGAATTTGCTCAAGAGTGGTGTAGAAATGTGAAGAAGCATGCAAAGAGTGAAAAAGATGAGATGAATGTGAAAGATAGGCATTTGAAGGTCAATTAGGAGGGAAAGAGCCATCCAAAGGTCGGTTGAAGGGCGCAGGGGCATTACGTTTCGTTGCCAATGGAGAATATAATGCCTCTGCAGATTCTAGAGGCAAGAATCTTGTTATCACATTTTTAGATTATACTATTTGTAGAGGAGGGGGACTGCCCACTCAACGAATCCAGGTCACGGAGAACTGAGAGTTGAAGGCTGCCCTAATCTACCTCAATCGCGCAGGTGTTTCAGGAATTGTTTGATATTGAGGATAGAGAATGAAGAGCACTCTTAGTACTTCTATCACTCTACTAACTCGAGAGTTAGGTTTGGACCAAGTGAGTGGGTTTTTGGAACTCGGACTGTGCTTTGAACAACTCTTTGCTAGAGGACATTAGCGTAGAATAGGGATGAGAATGTGACGTGCCTGCATCTCACAGGTGCGCTGGCGTCCGTACGGACGGACAGTGAAAAATGACAGTTGAAAGTGTTGGAAACCTACTAACAACTTAGCTATTGAAGTTTTAAGCGATGATAAAAGCAAGAAATAACAAAATGATTGGAATACTAAGAAAGATGCTATAAGAAATGACAAGGACAAGAAAGGTAAAGATTCAACTCACGGAAAGTCCAGTTCTCCCGCAAGCTTCACACGAATGAGTATCTACACACAACAAGATGGGGAAAAATGTTGGGGTTGTTTCGGGGCTTGCCACAGTCAAACCTCTGTTTTGGTGTTTCCACCTCCACGGACAACTAGATAGATCGAAAAGTAGAAATGCGATAAAGAAAGTATGCTGGAAAGGAAAAGAATACCGAATACTATAAGAAGCACTATGCTATTCAAATCCAACAACAATGCAATAGTAAATGAACAATACCACCCTCAACCAGAGGCACTCAAGGCCAATGAGAGAGGAATGCAAGCTTACAACCGTGGGAAAGTCGACGTGGCCGCAGGATGCCGAAGGAAGTCTCACAAGACACCAAGTTGTAGCTTCTATGGTAGATGTGAAGAATGTTGTGATATTGGAATAGTGAAGCCAATAGTGCAGCAAGTAGCTCAAGAGTTGCTAGAATTTTCTCAAGAGTGGTGTAGAAATGTGAAGAAGCATGCAAAGAGTGAAAAAGATGAGATGAATGTGAAAGATAGGAATTTGAAGGTCAATTAGGAGGGAAAGAGCTGTCCAAAGATCGGTTGAAGGGCGTAGGGGCGTTACATTTCGTCGCCAATGGAGAACGTAATGCCTTTGTAGATTCCAGAGGCAAGAATCTTGTTAGGACAGCAACGCAACATGTCGTGCAGACTTCTGTGCACTGCGCGCACGTCCTCGACAAAAATTCCCCCACTGACACTAAAAACAAGCTCCAAGTGGATAGGGTACAGATGGATGATGTGGAATTGCATGGAGGGGTTTGACTTTTCTATGGTGAAGGATGTAAAAAGGGAACTTGCAAGGGGGTGCAAATTCACTCCTATACATTTTGCCCCCACTTTAGCAAACATGAGTGCTAATGAGTGTTCGGTAAAGTAGGTTGAAGGAGTTCCAAGAAAATATACTTGAACTGTCGAGGAAGCAATCTGCAATCTGGCATACTCAAAAGCGCAGGGCAAGCAAATGGATCGACAGGTACTCTCTCTTGAGGAGGATTGAACAAAGTGCACCGGAGGCCCGTAGACCAACGGTGAATAGATCCCGCAGGATGTAAGCGCTTCACATGTCCTCAGACTTGCAAAGAAGGCGCCCCCCAGGTGCTCGATCCTGAAGGAAGCCCAATGTAGGGGACTTTACAAAGTTGGATTGGAAAGCAGCTTCACAGGCGCACCTGCAAAGCAACATGTTAATCCGCAGACAAAACATGTTAGATAACAAAAAGAAGCCATGTAGGCAAACAAGCAGACATTCAGCAATTGAAGGAAGAACTTTCAAAGGGGTTCCAGGCAAACAAGCAGACATTCAACAATTGAAGGAAGAACTTTCAAAGGGGTCCCTTGGGAACCCTTCAAAAGAAAAGGGGTCCACTCAAGGGACACTTTGTTTGAAAGTGCAACAGTATTTTTCGTGAATCAATTCAACATCAAGAAATCCTTTTGAAAGACTTCACTTCATCAAGGAATTCAAAAGGAAGAAAGCCCCCTCGCAAGGGGAAAATCAAGACCTCTCTCGTAGGAAAAGGTGCTCCCTCAAAGAAAAGTTTCTCAAATTCTTTCTTTACGAACCCATGATGAAGGAAAAGTATTCTGCTAGGGGTCCTTGTTGAGGAATGCGATTTTCGAAAAATATTTTGAAAAGTTAAAGATAAAGATTTTTAAGAAAAGATTCGTTGGCCATTGAATGGATTTTTTGAAAATTCGAAGCAACATGAGAGCCCTCCCTTAGGATGGTGCGTGTCGAACATAAAGGCACGTGACATCCTAAGGAGAGAAAAACAAGAATGAAAAGTGATGTTGTGGCCCGCGGTCCTTGTTGAGGAATACGATTTTCGAAAAATATTTTGAGAAGTTAAAGATAAAGATTTTCAAGAAAAGATTCGTTGGCCATTGAATGCATTTTTTGAAAATTCAAAGCAACATGAGAGCCCTCCCTTAGGATGGTGCATGCCGAACACAAAGGCACGTGACATCCTAAGGAGAGAAGCAAGAATGAAAAGTGATGTTGTGGCCTGCGAAACATAACGAGATGTAACCGTGGTAATGTTGTTGCACACGCGAGGGACAACACATGAACACCACAACATCACAACACAAGCAAAGAAGAGAGAAAGATGCAAAGAAAGGAAAGACAATAACATAATGAACAAGAGATAGGGGGATCTGATATTTTGGGGTCAAAGCTGCTCATAAATATAGATAAATAAGTATAATAATATATAAATGAACTGTCATCAACCCCCTACTATATTAGACCATGTGAAGAAGGCACATGAAGACAGAATGAAAATAAAAAATTGAGTCAACATGGAAGGGAGGCCTAAATGCCCCCAACATTTTGCATCGTCCCCAATTGTCGAAAATCAATACACGTCAAAGAGAAGAATGATGTGACAAATAGAAGAATTTTTACGACATAAAAACACTCTTGTATCCAAGCACCTACAAGGGTGACAAGGGTCATCCAGGAACACATAACACAAGCATAGGGGGAACGCAGTACACACACACATTCTAATCTACAAATAAAGAAGAGGCACCCCCCTAGTCCTCATCAACCAAGAGGTTGTTGTTCTCCCAATCTAGATCACTGTAAGGGGAGGGCGGATGAGCCTGGAAGGGAGGATATCAAGGGGGGTACCCTCTGACCCTCCTACAACAAGAGCCAAGGAAGAAGGCCCTCGAGATCTTCTCCACTCGGTTCCTGTGAAGTGAATGTCAGTGATCTCACGAAAATTGCCGATAGGGCCGGGACCTCGTCCATAGAGTTAAACATGCACTTCACAGGAGTGCCATGTGTCAACTTGACAGGCGAGGGAGGCGGTGCCCAAGATCCACTGCTAGGCTCACTGAAAGACTTGGGAGCAGTGATGAACTCTAGGGATGCCGGGGCTTCCTTTGTCACTAGGATGACACAAGCTAATGTAGAACCACCCTTCGACGAAGGTGAGCCCTTCTTCCGACCCCCATTGCAAGTGGGTTGTCCTCCATCTTCTGCTTCATCAAAGGATGTGAAATCCTCATAGATGAAGCAGAGGGCTTGGAGGAAAAGGGGAAAACTGTCGCGGACACCACCGAGATATTCAGCATGTCCACGGGTTTCGAAAACGGCGGGATGTCCAAAAGGGACATCAGAAAGGGAGGCTCAACCAAAGGAGCAATTAATACCTACACCCTCTTTGAGTGAGGATCGTTCACGCTTGTAGGGGGAGCCAAAAGCAAGATTGAGGCTAAGGGAACTAAAGTAGAGAGGACAACAAAGGACACAACAAAAGATGTCCAAGTAGGAGCTACTGGCTCCTCTTCCTTCTTCTGCAAGGCGGCCTGCTTAGCGGCTAGAGCCTTCCTCCGACATTTGCGCTCACGTGCAAGGCGGTTTCTATGACTCCGGGAGCTAGAGGCAAGCTTGAGAACGGATGGAAGACTCCTGTTCAACCATCAGAGTATCCATCATAGCCGTTTCCGGCAGAGGGAAGGACTCTTGGATGGGAACAGGAGGAAGAGACGGAGAGGATGTTGGAACAACAACGAGAGGAGCAGGCTCGAGCGCCTTAGCGGCGGGCCTCTTCCCATTCACTACCTTAGACATAGGAGTAGTAGGAGGTTGCGAAGGCCAAGACATAGAGGGTGCTCCATGGGGACCCCTCCCCTTAGCATATAGAACGAGCTGAGGCACTGTTGGTAAGACAGGAAGTTTGAACGTTGGACGCTTGGGCTTTCAACAAGTAGGCACCATCGGACTGTCCAGGAAACGCCTAGGAGCAGAAGTCGATGGCGTTGTAGTAGGGTGAGAGGAAGCAGAAGGCAGAACAATGGAAGAGGAAGAGGAAGAGCCCTGAGCATGGGTAGGCTTTCCCTTCCCCTTTTGAGAGGAAGAGGCAGCTTGTTGCTGCACTACAGGGTGAGTTATTTTCAGCTCTCCCTTGCCCCCGGTTTTATACTTAACGTAGTTTCGATAAAGTAGGTCCGTTTTGGGAGGAAGCAAACCAATTGGGGCGGGCCAAAAATGATCCAAGGAATAACCCCCACGGGATACCAATGGCTGATACCTAGTGTCGTGCATGACGTGCACGAAACCTTCGTGAGAGAACTTCAGAAATTTGTGAATAGCAGAGGCAATTCCGTTCATGGAAGCTAACCAAGGGATGCCCAACTTCACCCTAAACAGATTGGATTCCTGAATGACATCAAAAGTAGTATCCATAGCCCTAGGTCCTACTAGGACGGAAAGAGTTATAGAACCATACGGAACAAGGGAGAGACCGTCATGCGTACGTATAGTAGTTTTCGTATTCTCATATTCTTCCCTCTGTAAGGAATTCAGCTACAATGTCTCCTCTGTAATAACATTCAGGTGGCTTGCGGGGTTGACTAGGACTTCTGTCACAATGTTTCCATTGAGGCGAGCAAAAATATATAGAGGAGAGGCTTTGTTATTCATGGGTAAGTCCTGCGAGGTGAAAGTCACATTTGGCGAGCCAGTCACAGGCTGAGGGGGAGGATTAGGAGTAAACTAGACCACATTTACATATGCCGAGGATTTAGGAGAAGCATCAAAAGGATCAATAATTAAGTTCACAGAGTGAGACGGAAATGGGTCCGTATAAATCTGCAACTCACTATTTGCCATTGCTACTGACTTATTTGTGTTTTGCTTCTTTCCATTGAGACGGATGGTATCGTTGTTGATGCGATCCTGTATCTCATGACGTAGGTGCATTCAACATTCAGTATCATGCCTGTGAACATGATGGTACTGGTATAACGCGTTTCCATTGTACCAATGAGGATAAGGCTCCTTCAAAGGTCGAAGATTTTCTAATGTTATAATCTTATCCTTCAACATCTTTTGCAAAATAGAAGAATAAGGCTCAAACAATTTTGTAAACTGTCTGTTGCACTTGAGGCTTCGATCATTAGTTGCGGCAACTACATTTGCAACAAATTTACCTTTACCTGAAATTGACACTATAGATCTTCCTTCAGAACGAGAGTGCAAGGAGGACCCCCCAAACTGAACAACCGTGTGCTGGTACTCCCGCAATGTAGCACACAAATGTGTGAAAGAAGGATATTTCATCAAGGCGAATTTCTCTTGCCAAGCTCGCTGCAGGTTGCCTATGAATACCTTCTGTACATCCAAGTTAGGTAGTGGGTAAGAGATCTGTGAAAAGAGCGCTTGGTATCGCACAATGAAATTAGTGATCTTCTCATGCTCTCCCTGCTTACATTGGACGAGATCCGAGAAGGTCATCTTCGGACTGATGTTAGCCTGGAATTGCCGGAGAAATTGATTCACCAGTTGATCGAATGAGAATATAGAATTGTTAGGCAAGGAACAATACCACTCTAGTTTTGTATCCTTGAGAGATCGAGGGAAAAGCTTAGCCATCAGAGCATTGTGGTGAAAGAAATCCTTACACATCGCATTAAAAGCAGATACGTGTGTTTGGGGATCCCTTTTACCACCATACTTCTCAAACTTCAGAATCTCCATTCCCTGAGGGAAAGGAGTGTTTAAAATTGTTATAGATAGGGGGTTGTGTCGGAAGAAAGGTTGGAAGATGGGTTGAGTAGAAGCCTGGGATAGGCTTGCTAACTGGTTTTGCATCTGACCCATGTTTTGAAGAAAAGCGTTCAAAATAGGGTCATTAGATGATGTAGGACTAGTAGAGCCACCACCAGAGTTGCCACCGTGCCCATTTTCGGATCCACCTCCAGAACTGCCTTCTGAGCCCCCACCGGAGCCTTCGCCATGACCATCGCCGTGACCGCCACTGTGGCCCCCACCAGAGCCACCATCGACGCCACCGCTAGTGCCACCACTGCTACCAAAATCACCTCCTTTCATTCCACTAGAGCTCCCACCACTAGGGGTAGGAGTGAAGTTGAAGCCAAGGGGTAATTCTACTCGCCTTGATTGTGTGGGATGTTTGAGGAGCAGAGGAAATGGTGATCGAAGGGCCTATTTCGGCCATGCATACAGACGTTGTAGGCATCGAGACTCCTATTTGTCTCTCATAGGCATCGAGGACCGTCCCTCGGGTAGTACCCGATTTAGTGTTATATGAAGGGATGTATGCTTCGGTTAGATTTGTGAGGCCACGTAAGAATTCTATGCCTATCCGATCTTTTCCTAACATATATCTCACCTCATTAACAAGCCTAGCAGCTCTTGCCATGTTTGGTACTTTCTCCAAGTGATTTCGGAGATCTAACAATCTTTTGTCTAATGCAAAAAAGTGTTCTACAGGAATGTGCACAACATCATCCTCATCCACAGACGAAGCTGTAGGGGATGCTGGGGGAGTGCGTACATGAGTGGTCTCATCAACGAAACCCATCTCGTCTATCAAAACCCCCTCTTGAGAAAAATGACTGGTAGTAAAGCCTATGGTAAAACCAGTGGTAAAGTCGAAAGTGACCTTTGTCTTTTCCATTTGTAAGTGTCGCACACTTCTCCTGACAACGTACTTGAAGGTCGTAGATTCGGTTGTGATGCTCATAAAACCTCACAACACCCAAATTTACAACAACTGCCGAGTGTGAAGGAGAGAGTCTCAACACAAAGGAACGGATAGACGTTCACGTCAGGCTCACCAAAATGTAGAGGAGGGGGACTGAACACTCAACGACTCCAAGTCATGGAGAGCCGAGAGTTGAAGGCTGCCCTAATATACCTCAACTGCGCAGGTGTTTTAGGAATTGTTTGATATTGAGGATAGAGAATGAAGAGCACTCTCAGTACTTCTGTCACTCTACTAACCTGAGAGTTAGGTTTGGACCAAGCAAGTGGGTTTCTGGAACTCAGATTGTGCCTCAAACAGCTCTTTGCCAGAGGACAGCAGCACAGAACAGGGACGATAGTGTGGCGCGCTGGCGTTCATACGGATAGACAGTGAAAAATGATAGTCAAAAGTGCTGGAAACCTGCTAACAGCTTAGCTACTTAAGTTTTAAGCGATGATAAAAGCAAGAAATAGCAGAATGATTGGAATACTAAGAAAGATGCTATAAGAAATGATAAGGACAAGAAAGGTAAAGATTCAACTCACGGAAAGTCCAATTCTCCTGCAAGCTCCACACGAATGGGTACCTACACACAACAAGATAGGGAAAAATGTTGGGGCTGTTTTGGGGCTTGCCGCAGTCAAACCCCTGTTTTGGTGTTTCCACCTCCATGGACAGCCAAATAGATCAAAAAGTAGAAATGATAAAAGTATGTTGGAAAGGAAAAGAATACTAAATACTACAAGAAGCACTATGCTACTCAAATCCAACAACAATGCAATAGTAAATGAACAATACCACCCTCAACTAGAGGCACTCAAGGCCAATGAGAGATGAATGCTAGCTTACAACCATGGCAAAGTCGACGTGGCCGCAACGACGTCGGAGGAAGTGTCGCAAGACACCAAGTTGTAGCTTCTATGGTAGATGTGAAGAATGTTGTGATATTCGAATAGTGAAGCCAATAGTGTAGCAAGTAGCTCAAGAGTTGCCAGAATTTGTTCAAGAGGTGTAGAAATGTGAAGAAGCATGCAAAGAGTGTGAAGAAGATGAGATGAATGTGAAAGATAGGCATTTGAAGGTCAATTAGGAGGGAAAGAGCCGTTCAAAGGTCGGTTGAAGGGAGTAGGGGCGTTACTTTTTGTCGCCAATGGAGAACGTAACGCCTCTGTAGATTCCAAAGGTAGGAATCCTGTTAGGATGGTAGTGTGCCGCGTAGACGTCCGTGCATTGCGTGCGCCTCCCCAACAAAAATTCCCCCACCGACACTAAAAACAAGCGCCAAGTGGATAGGGTATGGATGGATGATGTGGAATTGCACGATCGGGTTTGATTTTCTAAGGTGAAGGATGTAAAAGGGGAACTTGCAAGGGGGGTGCAAATTCACTCCTATACACTATTTAATGCAATGAAATATTTTGGGAAACAAGTGATTTGCCATTTTTCTTGTGCAACAGGTCTTTCTTTGACTGAAATGGTTTCACATTTTATTTGGCGGCTCTTTATGATATTGCAGTCGACTTGTTCTAATGCACTCTGAAATCAGGATATGCTTATCTTCAACCATGCGTAAAAGGTAGAATGTTCTGAAAAGATGTCTTTATGTGAGGCTGTGAAGTATTGAATAAGTTGTTGTAGTCTATTATGCTGTCACTTCTACAGGATATTGTGCCTTAGTGTTGAATATAGACAAGCCAATGGTGAATGAGACATGGAGTATTCCTTTTGGTGCGTCGGTTTCTAGGGAATTATTGTTCATATTGGCTGGGTTGTTTTTTGTGAGAAATTATTTATAATCGCAGATTTGGGTATTGTCCACTCTTCATTCTATGTTGAAGAAAAAGATGTGGATAATGCTTTTTATTCTATTCTTCAATGTGAGGGGCTGTACGAAGATGCGTAGCAGACTTGAGGGGAACATAGTATAATATATGTTACCTTTGCGTTGTGGAAGTTGTGACTTTTTTTTTGGGAGCTTTCATTTGAAATGTATGTGTGATAAGTTCACGGTTTGGAGTGTTGTTTGCTGTTCGATGGCATCATTAGAACAATTGTAGTTTACCTTCTGGTATCGACATATTTTTTATGAGGAATCTATAGTTTCCATCATTGTTTATGAAGATGTCCTACAGGAAGCTTTGTGCGTGAGAGTCAAAGGTAATTGTAGTTGTGAGTTAGAAGTTGTCGTGTATTTTCCAAGCCATCGATACTCTTTATACTGAGCATGGCACAGGGAGTTATATAAAAACGTCACATTTTTGTGCTGAGAGGATTGGTTCAAATTTTGAATGATTTGTCCTTTTTCTTGGCATTGTCACATTGAGTTTGATGTATGAGGGCAGCTTGTTTGGTTTGAGAGTTTTTATTCTGGGTTGGTTCATCTGTATATTGCTGTCTTTTCACTTGAGGGACTTTTCGTTCATTGCTGCAATACATTGTATGCTCATCGTGGGTTTGAGTGACAATGCGAGAAATTGGAATCTGTTGTCCTTTATTTTTCAAGAGCAAAGTCAATTGTTGTTACTGATGAAGTCATTTTCTTGAACAAAAGATTTCAGAGCTTGATAAGATACTTCTTTAGCAAGCATAAGTGGTTGAGTTGGTGTGCAGATTGAATTTGTAGTGTTAAGAAGTTGTGTTCTGTATCAAGAATTCTATGAGCATGAAGCTAGCGCTTCAGCAACACTGGAGTTGGTGCTTCAATTGGTTCAGAGTTGGTGCTTTGAAGGAGAGTTGGTGCTCACTTGTGTATTTGGGTTGGTGCCCTTTGAAGATAATAAAAGCAATATTTTGCCGTGGTTTTTTACCCGAAAGGGTCTTCCATGATCCTGGTGTTCATCTTGTTACTGGTGTTTTATGTTGCTCTTAATGTTCTGTTTTCTAATTTATATGGTTTTGAATTTTAATGTTTTGAAATATTGATTCACCCCCCCTCTCAATATTTCTTGTGTGCTCTTCATACACTTGATTTTGTTTATGTAATGAGACTTCCTATGTCAAGTATGATCATTCAAGATCCAACAATCAAGATCCGACATCATGTCAAATTCTATGTGAGTTTATATGTGTGTTCATGTTCATGTTTTGTGAAGGTTAACCCTTGTTGTAGGTCTCCAAAACATTCAAGCATTCAAGCAAAGCAAGATCCAAATCCTTGAGGTGATGTGTATGACTTCAGTCCTTCAAGGCAACCATTGAAGGGTGGTGAGTTGCAGCATTTTGTTCATTCATCATTCCTTCATGGATTTGGCAGTTTTTTTCAATCACCTCTCAGGTGTGCCTAGTGGAAATATCTGACACTTAATCTAAAATCTTGCACTTTGGTGGAGAGAACCAATGGTTTAACTCTCCTATATATGTGCACAGATTTCCTTGGCAGGAATTGTCAGATTCAAACTGTTTTTTGAACATGTTGGGATAGAATCAAGCAAAACTTGTTGTCATTGTCACCATTGCCTTTCATAGCCTTCATGCCTCGGCTATTTCAGAATTTCCATATTCCTTCTTTCTTTGCTGAAATCATTGTCATTCTCAAACCTAATCATTTTTTCATTTTGGAATAGTAGTAACGTCAGTCATCTTGCAAGAGTTGTTAGTCGAAACACCAGACAATGACACAATAACCTTGCAAGCTGATAGGGGGAAGACTACAACTAACTTGGATCGACACATAAACTATGATTAATAATTTAATTGATGATAAAACCAACTAAAAGCAACCATCAATCAAACTTGATAATCAAACTTAATTTAATTTAATTTATATTTGATAATAGAAATATAGAAACTAATCGACCATCAATCAAACTTGAGATCTGAACAAACACAGTAACAATATATGTATAGTTCTGATATGCATAGTTCGGCCCAGTGATTGATTTCATACAGTTTGCAGAAACTGGCAAGTTTAAGGTCGCAGGATGCTTATAATGCTCATGAAAATGGACTAGCAAACAAGTATTACATAATATAGCGACCATTGATAATTATTCCGATTATTGTCGTCAAACAATCATGACGCTATGAAAATCACTGACTCAAGCTTCACTCTATAGATAAACTGGAAGTCGATCCAGGGTGTAATATTCACTGGAGTCTATTGAAGATGAGAAGGTGTTTATTGTTGGACTAGATCAAGTGGTTGTGGCTCAAAGAGACTTCCCGTATGGTTCACTCATGGAGTTCAGAGAGGCTTGCTGGTGTGAAACTCAGGAAATCTACCCTCGCATCCAATATGCTTTATATGTGTTAGATGCGAGGCTATGTGGTGGCCTAGTGATGCTGGTATATAGAGACGCTGGCTTGTAATGATTGGAGTGCGACTAGGAAAGCTTGTGATCTCCTAGGAAAGGTCATGGAAAACAATGGTGAGATGATTGCTGCAAACACCCACAAAAGTAACGTTCAGAAAGCCACGAAGCCTAAGTTACCAGTTCGGGGACGGGTGCAGGTACGAGAACCTTGTGCGTGGGTATGTGAATTTTTTTTAGGGGTTTGGGTACGTATGGGTATATATATATATATATATATGTATTATATATACAAAAAAATAAGAGAAATATACAGAATTGTAAAACTAAATCATTTCATAGTATGATACTTGATCATTGATCAATGCCAAATGCCAAAGATAAATATTAAATGCCAATTGATAGTTGAAAAATATTCAAATAAGCCATATCAATGATATCGTATATGTCTATGTTCACGATTCCAATGGAAATCATCACAATTATTGAATTACAAAATGTAGTTCATGAAACATGATTCAATGTTCATTGTTCATCAATCATCAAAAGGATTATCAAAAAAATCATTGTGACTTGGATTATCAGCGGCTTCAACTTCAAGATCATCATCATTTGAACCCAAAGCGGTTCTAGCACCATGTAGTATGTCATCATTATCATCCACATCATCCATAGTGGCTCTAGCAAGATCTTGAATTGTTGCATCCAAGTCAACAGTCTCGAGTGCTACATCCCAAAGCTTCGCTGCCCCCTGCTTGTATTGAGGATCCTTATGTGATAGAAGACGCAAATTGGAATGAATATACACCAAGTCTTCAGCTCTTTTTGCAGCCAACCGGTTACGCTTCACTGAGTGGATAAAGGAGTATGTACTCCAATTTCGTTCAGTGACAAAAGAGCTTGCAACCTGGAGAGAAAACCAACAAAATAAAAAATAAAAAATGCAAGATAAATTCAAGAATGTTAAGTGTTAAATTCTACAATACAAGTGGCAAAAAAAAAAAAAAACTTGTGAGAGGATCTTGATTGCAAGAGGTTGGAGGTACATATAATCTTGACCATGGAGGTACCACCATGTAATAGCATCCATTTTGTATTGGTCTTTGACAATAGAAGGGGTATGATTTTTTCCTGAGATAAACAATCCAAATTCTTTCATAACACTTGTTTGCACTTCTAGACTAGTGAAGATTCTACTAAATGCACTCTTATACCCATTAGCAACTTTAGAATCTCTATATGGTGGTATTCTCCCTGGGATAGAAAGTACTAGTTGGTATGAGTTTTCCACAGTCCATGAAGTTAGAGTATTTGGCTTTTGGATTCAACTGTGTAAGTTTTTTTGTTGACGTTTCAGATCACACACAGTGATCCATCATCAGGAGGAGGAAAAAAATGGTATAGTACCTCGAAGATAGGGCATATGCAAGGAGGTGCAATGGTGTTGTCATCTTGTTCCAACGATGAAGAACAATTGCTTCCACCCTTTTGTGAAATGTGTCTTTAGGATCATTCTCTCTCTTTTGTATTTCCATTTTTATTTTCTCCAACATCGTGTCCATGCTATCATAGACATCCCCCAAGCATGGTTCATCTGTATCAGCAAACTGAAGCATAGACATGATAGGTTTGGTGGAGTCCAATACATAATTCACACGATCCCACCAATCCTCATCCAAGATCAATGTCTTGACCTTTTGGGCCCTCTTTGAATTTGATTGCTTCCATATACCCCATTTGTTGCTAAGAACCATTTGACTCAATGCCTCTTTCACCTTCACAAGTCATCTCAGAACAATTATGTGAGATGCAAACCGGGTCTCAACAACCTAAGAACATGTTAATAGTAAGTTAACAACACATTTAAAATATGTAAATAACGCAAAAAAAATATTTTTTTCAATTATGTAAAACATGATATAAATGAAACTAAATAAATTAAATTTACCTTCAACAATTCTAATTTTGAAAAATTTCTGAAAATTGCTTGTGACATATGGTGGTTTGTCACAAACATTTGGATCTCCTCGGCCTCTTGATATATTTCTTTCACCCACTCTATTTGGTTGCCAATTGCTTGCATCACCAAATTGAGGGAGTGTACGATGCACGGTGTCCAAAAGATGTGCTCATATCTAGCCTCTACCAAAGCACCTACAACCCTGCAAACTTTTGCATTGTTCGTAATTACTTGGACAACATTTTCATTACCCACCATCTCTATGGAGTCATTGAGAATCCTGGAAATGAACTCTGCATCTTTCACTTCCCCTTCACAGTCAACCGCCCTAAAAAACATTGCCCCCTTGGGGGAGACTGCAATAACATTGATCAATGGACGGTTTTTGCAATCTTTCCATCCATCAAAAACAATAGATACACCTGTTTCAATCCAAGAATCTCTAATTGGTTTCAATTGGGCCTCTATAGATTTCTTCTCTTTTTGCAATAAGGTGGTACGCACCTTTTCATACCCAGGACTTGTGAAACTAGGAGGTGCACTATTTATTGCTGACACCATGTCCTGCCAATATGGTGATCTCACCAAGTTGAATGGAAGACTATTGGCATAAAGGCAACGTGCAATTTTTTCTTCAGCAATATCTCTTGCCTCCATTTTAAATGCCCTCTCCAATGGACCGCTCTTGGGAGTGGTGATTTGTGGTTCTTCATCTTCATCTTCCGTAGAGGGCATAGACAAGAAGGGATGTTTGGAGGCTTTAACTATCTGAGAGGGTAATGTCATTGTTTTTTCTTTCCGGAACTATAACCACTTTGTTTTCCTTTTGCAATCAGTTTGTCAACATCTTCTTGTTCTTTTATAAATCCTGCTATTTGTACAACAAACAACCCCTTCTTATCTGGGCCCTCACACATATTAATCCCTTTACCACCAGGGCCCATAAAATGAAGTTTCACTTGGTAATAGGAGCTATTATATTGTGCATTGCAAAAATTACACTTCCAAACAAACCCCCCACCTCCAGGAAGTTGTGAAATTCTTGTGGTATGTCTCCATAAAGAAGATCCTTTATCAATTTTGAATTTTTGACTTCCCTCCCCACCCACTGAACTTTGACTACTAGCCATTGTTGCAATCTATAAAAAAAAATGAAAAAATAAAACATACTTGAAAAACTTCTTCACAAACTTGAAAAAATCCATCAAAAACTTGAAAAAATTCATCAAAAGACTAAAGAATAGGGTTTAAATGCATACCTTAAACACTTAAATCTCCTTTGTGGAAGTTATTTGGCACTCCACAATTGATCTCCTTCGAATACTATCACCTCCCTTCAAAATGCCAAGATGGAGAGAAAATATGGTGAGAGCAAAATGAGAGGTAAAAATGAAATGTATGTGTGTTTAAAGGCCTCATATTGGGCCGTTTTAGGGTTGGGAGGAAAAAAATAAATTGTTTTTTAATAGTGTTTTGACCCACTTTTTACGACTTGGGCTGTGGGTTTGCCCGGGTGTGTGTTGATTTCACCTGGGTTCATGCTGGGTGCGTGCCTAGCACTATGGGTTCGTACGGGTGCGTAGGTGTGCGCACCCTAGTGAACCCATAGTGTTGGGCGCGCACCCTGTGCGCAACCAGCACGTATCCGCAAACGAACCCGAACCGGCTTTGGGGCCTGCAGGTACGAACCTTGCAACATAGCACGAAGCAACAACACTCAATCAACAATTAGATGACGCTGCACTAAGTTCAATGGGTACCCGATGCCGAAGAGTTTGATGGTGAGGCGATGAGCTGTAGGCCCTGCTGACCTTTGGACAATATTGCCTCTTCTGAGCAATTGAAAACCAGACTTGTAAATAGCGAATGGGCGTGAGGAATTGCTGAGCAGCTGGAAATACTGAAAGAAACGAATTTGCAGGTAGAGGGTGGCATCCCTACCTAATGTTGATCGCCAAGGGGGGTAACGTCCCTCAACAGATTGACATGATCCAATATCCAAATTTGTCATGATAAACAAAGACAATTGAATCCACCTAAATACCTGCCTTCCAAATGGTCGGCCCAGATCAGATAAAATAAAATAAAATATTATTATTACTAATTTAATTTTATATTATTATTTAATTATTAATTTAAAATTTCAGATAGTGTAAGTAACACTTTTTCCGGCCATTCCAAATAGGTCCTCCTTAAAGTTTGGGGATATGACAGTAACCATGGTTTTGGTAGATACCATTTCTGGTTTTATGTATCTCCCAACTCTATAACTTATAGTCTTGGGATGATGGTTTGATATAGTTTCTTTTGTAGTAAAGAGTTGCAGTGGTAATGTTGCTGGAATTCTACTAGATTTGCTGGACAGATTGGTGACACCATAAATCAGCTTTGTTGTTGTATTGTAAACCTTTTTGACAGACAACATTAGTGAGTGGTACTGATTTGATGCTGATATTTTTCTGAAAGGGTTTCCTAGGGTAAATTTGATGCGGTGACTGCACTATGTGTGATTGCTGTTATCTCCATTGTTGCTGATTTACTTTTATGTTTCAGATTTGTGGTGCTTATAAGTCTGACATAAAACAGCAAATTAACTCCTAAATCAGGTCTCCATACATTTTTTCTCAACAGTCACGAGCATCTTCGGAAAGTGCTTCAGTTGTAGAATCATGTTGTTGTGGGAGATTGGTGGGCGCTATTTGGACAGACTCTTGGACTTCCAGGCATTTCATATTTGTACAGATGCACTAGGTGTCTCTTCCTTTGTCTTTTTCTGGTGGGTGGTTCCCACAATATTCCTTTCACTTTGGCATTACAATTTTTCTTTGTTGGCCTTTTATTCTGCATTGTTGGATTGGGAGCTGATTGACTGCTTGCATAATTTTTAGGTGTTGTCAGATGTTTTCTCTTCTTGAAACTTCACAAGAGTAGCATGTCCGTAGGGTCTGCTCTGCTTTATTTATAAGGGAATCTTATTTTGAGAAACCTGTAGACTGTTGGATCCAAGATCTATGGTGCACATTAGTTTGGGGCATTTGAACTGGCCAAGGAAGAGTCTGTGGATTTAGGTT
>VDFB02073595.1:0-69899 GCA_007258455.2 Sequoia sempervirens
GCCTCATTCAAATTTCACGTCGATCGGAGCTTGGGAGCTATCAGAATCAAGAGCTTACTATTTTTAGTAAGCCACCCTCAGAAACAGGCTATAAATAGCGGGGTGACTAAAAGTTGCAGTGTCGACAGGTTGAAAAGGTTATGAAGAAGCTTTGTTTAAAATTTCAGGCCATTCCGAGCTTCAGAGGCGCGAATACAGAGAACTTACTATAAATAGCAGGGCACGATGCTGGCGAGGATGATGAAAATTTGTCCAAGTCTGGAGTCTCGTCCAGCAGGCATATCAAAATGCGCCCAACTCAGCTAGGGGTGTAGAAAAATTTTTCAAGATGCAAGTTCATCCACCACACAGGGCAAAATGCGCCCAAGGTAGAAAAAGTCAAAAGAAAGTCAACAAGATTTCATCCTGTCCAGGGGTCCAAATGCGCCCAAGATGAAAGAGGAAAAGTTGAAAAAGTTTCTAAGTGTGAGAAATCCGCCTCAAGGGTCAAAATGCGCCCAACTTTCAAAGGAGTCAAAGTGGTCAAAGATTGTTCATCCTTCTCCAAGGCCAAAATGCGCCCAAACTGGGCCATGTCAAGACAAAACGTGGAAGGTGAAGAGTCACCCAAGGATGTTGGAGTGTTCATCCACCAGCAGGGGTGAAATGCGCCCAAGGTTGCAAGGGGTCAACACAAAGTCAAAGTTTCTATCCTTCATCACATGCAAAATGCGCCCATCCTTCTCTCTCATCAAAATGCGCCCAAATCATGCAAGTCAGGACAAAAAAAAACGGAAGTTGAAAAGTCACCTGAAGGTATAAGCAAGTTCGTCCTCCTCCTACAAGGAAATGCGCCCAAGCTTGAAGTGTAAGTGGTAAATACAAATGGTAAACAAGGCGAAAATGTTACCAAGACATGGTGAAAGATGGTAAAAGGCTAGGCGTCATCCCTCTTCATGTGTAAAATGCGCCCAAGGTAAGTATGATATGCGCCAAGGTGGCGAAGGAAAGGTGGTGGGCGTGATTTTTAAATTCCCTCTTAAGGTGTGATGTGCGCCTAAGGTTATAGGTGTTAGAAAATATTTGAAGGCGTTGAGGGTGATATGCTAGGCGTTGGAAAATATTTGAAGGTGTGGAATAAAATGCTAGGTAAAGTGTGCGCCTAGAGCAAGGGAGTTATAAGGTGTTGGAAAATTTTTCAAAGGCATTTCAAGGCGTTGAAGAATAAAATGAAGTATGCTAAGCGCTCAGGGGAGGAAATGAAATATTTTCTAAGTGTTAAATTTATCTAAGGCGTTGGGCTCTTTTTGAATGAATATTTTCCAAGTGATGTGGTAAAGATAAAATGTGCAAGGCGTGCCGGGGATGGAGTTAATAAAAATTTTCTAAGTGAAAGTTCCTCTCCATTGGCAATCAACAAAATATTTTCTAAGGCAAGATTTCAAAAAAGTGCAAAGAAGATTTTAAAATATTTCCTAAGGCAAATTTATTTTCCTTGGAAAATACGCCTAGAGCTTCAAGTTGATGAAAATTTTTCGAGGCAAGCATTTTTTTTTCTCAGTGATGAAGTCAGAGATGATGATAACGCAAGGTGATTCGTTTTTTTTTCAAGGCAACGCAGAGTGATCACAGGCGAAGAACGAGTTTAAATGATGGAAATGATATTTTTCTAAGGTTCAAAATTCGAAAAATTAAATGAACCCGTTCATTGGGTACCCATGAATTCGAGACATTCTAGCAAAAATTTGCTTCTGGGTACTGAATGTTCGTGATGATGAATGGATTTCTAAATCTTTCAAGCTTCGCCGACACTTTTTCAGTAGGGAATTTGATCAGTGCTTAAGTTATGAATTTTCCTAAGGGAGAATTTTAAATTTTCTAAGGCAAATTCAAATAAATGAGTTTTCAAAGTGAATTTTCTTCGAACGATGAATACGAAGGGAATTGCCTAGATGATTGTGATTAAATTCTTCGAAGATGAATTTTCCAGAGTAGATGATGGAGTTAAAAATTTGAATTCAAGTAACGGAGCTCCAGCTGGTGAATAAAATATGATGAAGTTAAATTAAATTTTTCGAAGAGGAATTCAAAACGCCAGTCAAAGTCAAGTTTCTAGAAGAATAATATTCCCGACGACTGGCGACAAGTGTCAGAAAAGCCAGAGAGGGAAAAATTCGAATTCTTGAAGTGGAGTAGTGGGTTTAATGGCGGCTAAAATAGCGTCTTCTAGAATTTGAATTAAAGCTATAAAATGGAGAAGTTTTCACTCATTTTCTGGCCCGGAAGTCCGAACTTTACTTTCGAGAGTGAAACATTACTTGATTGAGTTCTTGAGGCTTGAAAATTGGCGAAATTGTTCTTTGAGAAGTTGATTTTGCTGAAGAGGCGCACTTGGGAGTTGATTAAATTTATTGCTGAGAGGTGTTTTGCTGGAGCTTGGGTTTGCTGAGAGTTGAAGAAGACGTCTTAAGTGCTTGAGGAGGTACGACTTTGCTAGTGGCTGAAATCTGATTCATTGAGATGGCTGAAGCGAGGACAACCGGAAAGGACAATGGTGCCTCCAGACAAGCTACGATCAAGAAGCTGAGCAAGACGTTCATGCCGGAATCAAAGTTCATTTCAAAGTTAGCCAAAGGTATGAGACGAACTTTTTGGGCTCATCAACTGGAAGAGCTTTATTCAAGAATAAGAACATTCGAGTTAAGAGTCATCGGTACGTCCGGTCCTGCCGCACAACATGCGTCGAAGTGGGTTATATCACGTGACTGGTTTCATACGACCATTAGGTGTTGAGTTGATCATGGAGTCGCCAAGCTACATTACGAGAAAGAACACCCGATTCGATCGTCGCGATGGCCAAGTACTACCAATCACTCCGGCGACCATTGGTGAAGCTTTTGGGATCCGGGTACGCGAAACATGATCTACAAGTCCAGGGAGCGAGCGGAGCGTATGTATACTTCTGCCTTTGAACGATGCATGGACACAATTAACACTCACTGGATGAGCACTCCGAGGCCGTCTCGTACGAAGTTGCCGAAGCAGATCATAGCAGAGGACTTGAAGCAGGAATATTGTGATCTCATCACGTTGCTGAGCAGGGTTGGTGGATGCCCACAGTCTTACATTTTTGAGCCGTGGATGTTTTATTACATCAACCTGGTGTTAGAAGGAAAGGATTATGTCAATTGGGCTGAGATGATCAGCGATAACATACATGAGCAGCTCCTGAGTTTGCGGAGGACAAAGACATTTTACATGAGTTCCTATCTCATTTACATGTTGGCACGGATGACGAGGTACAGGGGGATTTCTTACAAGGAACCCATCGGTTGTGGCTCTCACCAATTCAAAATTCATGAGGCGTGTACGCAGTTGCACCTTTCGAGCACAACCCATTACAAGCGTGTCAACGATTCATTCACCATGTACATCACGAGGCTGCTTCAGGAGAGGTTACAGTGCAGAATCTCTAGAAATGCCCAGGAGCTGATTGAAAGGTATGGGTGCTGGTTTATACAATTTCCAAGATTTTCATACATTAGGCTGCAAGGATTTTCTTCATACCCATATAGGCTGCCTAAGTACCCAATCGATAAGATAATAATGCTAGAGATAGCTAGACAGTTGCTGGCTTTTGACAAAATCCAGAAGAAAAAGAAGAAAGGAGGGATAGAGTTTCCGGTTGTGATGGGCAACTCGGATGAGGGTTGTCCTTCGATACAGGCATGTAGAGAAGCTGAAAGTGAGCTTCAATTTTATCATTTCTCATATCACACTAGTAGACAACACTATGACCCGCACTATAACATCAACTGGGTGTTGTCAGAGGAATTCAAACACAAGGCCACCATTGAGGATTATTGGGCTGATGCAATTGATGAGATTGAAGTGAGAAAGAGGATGTTCTCTAGATTGCCGATTACTCTGATCAGGGAGTGTGAGGTAGTTCCGGTTCCAGACCAGGTCAATGAGGACATGGATGTTGTTCATCCAGACTATGCAGCTGTTCGGGACACTCCACTTCCGCCTATTGATTGGTCAGAGCCCGAGGTTGCCGACCTTGATACTCTCTCTATCCCGGTTATGACGTTCACCAGGGCATGGGTCGATAGGCGAGTGAGCAGATTGAAAGGTAGGTCAATTGCCTTGACCTACAACTTGATGGGAGATCACAGGACGCCCACCACAGGAAGGAAGAAACAGATCACAAGAGGACCAGAGTCCAGAAAGAAAAAAATAATTCAGCCCGGAACCTCCGATTCTGATGCGCCAGTACCTTTGGAGACCACGTTCTTAAATACGAGGAGGTGTCTTTATTTCTTGTCAGTGCAGTGAATCGGTACGGAGATCTGAGTGATATTGACCTCCGCGGAGAATTCGATTGGCGAGCGCCAATGTACACAGTAGGGTTGTCGGCGAAGGATCAGCGGGATGATGAGGGACAATTCGCGATCCTCAATTTCAACGAGGAGATAGAAATAGGCCATGAATGATGATGATGATGATATAGTGTCGAGGTGACACTCAGCCACTTGAGGGCGATGAGCCTCGCCAGAATGAGGAAGAAGTGGAACAGGTTAGAGAAGTCGAGGCACAGGAGCAGCGGCCTTTCGATATACTATATGAGGTGCCTGATTGGCTTAGAGACAGAATGCGAAGAAGCCCGAGCGAGGAAATTGATCCAGCGGTTGAGATGGAAGAGTTTTTGAACCGGATCAGTGCTCCTCCACCGAAGAAGAAGGCAAGAAAGTTTTTGAAGATCTCCACTGATGAGGATGGCTCTCGTACTCTTCACGTTGCTGTCCCACGAGTCGAGTGTGACCGGAATGAAGCAGCTCAGGAAAACTATGTGGTCACCACTCTTGACTTGGGACGCCCTACTGGTGCACAGATTGTTGAGGAATGCGATAACTCCTTCCTTGCCCTTAAGGATAGATTGTTCAAGAAAGAAGGAAAATACAAGAAGTTGAAACGAGAACACAAGGCGTTAGTTGGATATGTTCAGCAGTTGTCTCGTTCTCGAGGGCAGGATGTACCAGTGACAGAGCCTCCAGCAGATATTCCTAGAGAGTCGATCAGCGGCTTGGTAGAATTGGGGAGGATGGCACAGGAGGCAGACAAATGGGTCACAGGGGTTCGTACGGAGACAGAGAAATTCATGGAGGACCTATCCTTTGCTTTTCAGCAGGCCTCTACTATTTTGGCACGGATGGATGCGGTGGATCATGCTTGGGGCGATGCTTCCATCTATCAGAGTAAGGTGATCCAGCGTCTTGAGGCGTTGAGGCATGTGCCATTGCAGTTGCTGATTGATGGAGGTGTCATTCAAGCGAATGACCGATATGATTTCTCTCGGTGGTATTCTTCGGCTATCACAGGGCGTGGCTTCTTCGATGCAGCACAGGCGGATTCAGCCAGGATTCACAAGGCTATGGCCAATATCATAGATGGAGTTCAGAATACCTTCGAGGCCATCTTTGCTAGGCGGCTGAATCCAGAGGAGATAAGTTTTGATAATTTGAGGGGTTTGCTGGTTCCCTTCTTCGCAGATGTTAAGACCTTCGTACAAGATGACTTTGAAAATACTGCTACATTCTCCACTTTGATCCAGAACACGCAGGACTCCTTGGCTGCTTGGAGAAAATCTTGTACGAGGCACGAGCACTCAGTTACAGTGTTAGAGTTTCAGTTAGATTGTGTTCCATCTATTTCAGTTGAGGAGGTTGAGGCCGTACTTAGCAGATTTGTTGAGTTGGCAGTCAAAGAGAAGGCTAATGGGAACACACTACTGGACGAGGATCTTCTAGAAGACTGAGTATGGAGCATTTATTACATTTGCTATTTTGGGAGTGAGTGGGAATCTTTGATTCATTTAATGTACCACTCCCTATTCTGGCAGTTTTTAGGGTTAGGGCTGAGGTGGCACGATTCTGGCCCCTCTATTGATTGTAACCCTAGCCGTCCTTTGGGACTTGGCTAGCTATAAAAGGGGGAGTCCCCCTCATTTGTAAGACATTAGGATTCAGAACCAGAGTAGACATTGAGAGAGCATTAGCCTTAGAGCTAGATAGTGTAGTAGTGTAGAGCATCTTTGCATAATTTGGAGAAGAGAGAAAGTTTTCCCTTTTGAAAACTTTTGAGGAGATTGTTGTGTAATACATTTTATGATAATAGATCTTTTCATTGATGGTGAAATTCGTCTTGTCATATAATGCTAGCAAGGTTTCTTCTTCCTTTCGTATCCAAGTAGATTAAATTCATGCAAGTAGCTTACTTTGGTGTGTGGTATTTCATTGAGATAGCTTCATTTTATTCCATACCACTAGCGGCTTGTTGATGATAAGTCTGCCTTGCGTGGTCAACTGGACATTATTTTGTGCTTGACTTCGGTTATGGCTTACATACTTATATGCGTTGTTCTGATGGTGTACGTATGTTAAACTGTAACTTGAATATCTTCCGCTATCCCCTTTGAAGATTGCACCGATTTTGCTGAGGCTGTCCGACGGAGGCTAGGTGAAATCTGGTTGAAGTCTATTGAGACGAAGCCCCACATACCTTGCATTTAGAATAGAGTACAAATTTCTTAGGCCCTTTCCCTTTTACTTTCCGCATACTTCTTGTTAGTTTTAGAAAAGGATACACATTGCCAAATCATACACATAAGAATCCCCTTCAAATTACATATCAACTGCTAACTGCGAGAAGTCTGAACAACTACGTAAGTCCCCTTGACATACCAGCAATATCACATCAAGCCAAACTGAGCCTATTCGCACTAAAGGAACCTTGGAGTTGAACGCATGAACTTTCTAGCAATCTTAGCGTGCGGAATACTTTGATCAAGAGAGAATAGAGCGTCCGTTGGGCGACTTTGTTCTGTGTTGGTGCGGTCTCAAAAACCACGTCAACACCTCCCAAGAGACTTTGCATTTCGTTTCATTCAATTCAGAGGTATATTGAAGGAGTTGTGATCATTTTTATGAGTTTGCTGTTTGCTGATGGACATTTCCAGATTGCAGATTTTTATATCAGACTTGTTAGTTTTTGAAATAATGCTGGTTTGAGCTTCAATTCTTCATCTTATATCATTGTAAATGTTAGAGGAAGTGATACTCTAACTGTTTAATGTTCTTGGAAGATTATCTATTCTATGTGCAGCTGTTCTTATTCTTTGTAAAGCTAGTTAGTAGTACTAACAGCTCTTCCTTTACTTGCTGCAATTTTATATCTGTTTTACACTCCCACAATTGAGTGGTTGAGTTTTAGAATAAACTTATATCTTGTTTGTAATTTCCCCCCACGTTATAAGTGGTTGTGTGGATAGTATTCTCTCCACGTTAATAAGTGGAAGAGTGGATTTAAAGGCTGGTTTGCCGCCTAATAATTGTTGTAAACTCACCCACTGAATAAGTGGAGTATTCCCACCGCTTGTGGATGCCTGCACCAGCAGATGAATTGTACTTTCAGCTCTGTTTATGCCTAACGATCCTCTGACCATATGCTATCACCTCGCCCACATTGGGATCTTGGTGAACATTCTTGGTTAGAGTTATCTTCTTTGCTGGTTTACATTTTGGAGCTAACGCTAATCAGTGTTTGCTTGCTGATTTGAATGTTAATTTTGGGAACAAATTAATGGGGAATATTTCATCTAAGGTGGCAAATATCCACTCATCACTACGAAAGCCCCATTACTTTACCACTTGAGCTCTTCAGCTTGACATCAACAGGAGCAACTTGAAAAAATATTTGCAGCTAACTGAATGTATTTAAAATCTGCTTGTCCATTTTGGAGGACAATCACCAAAAAATAGAAGACAATGATGACATTAATGCCTATTTAAGTTTTGGTTTGAGAAGAGATTATAAAAAATGTACTTTCATTAAGTAATCTATTAGATAACTGTAAACAAAAAATATTGAGTACTGCTCATAATTCTGAAGAAATATGTAAAGGAGCTTCTAATCAGCTTGAGAAGGCTTGGGTTCAATTATAGGAAGTAGAACCTGATCGAACACTCAAACACAAATGCAATATAAAATCCAAAGGATGATCACATTAGCAAACAAAAATATTATAATTTCAAGAGAAACTTTGGAGAACAATCACTGAAAAATAAAGATGATTATGACCATAAATGTCTAGTTAAACTATTAAAACTTAATGCTTAGATCAATAACAAAAGAAAAAATTTGATAAAAACTCCCAAGGATGCAAGTAATACTGTAATATGACAATCAGGTGTTCATGTTTACAAATTCATATTCATATTCAGTGTTTCACTCAATTTTTGAGTTCAATTTTCAGCAGTCAATTTTGAATCATTGTTCACTGTCAATACGTAAATGTTATTTAAACATCAGCTCTTCAGAATTTTTAATGATGTTTAAAAGGCTAACTATATATATAAAAAAGCTCTAAGTACATTTTTTAGACTTTTTCTTTTAATTTCCTTACACATACGCACATATAATTTTTGGTCCCCAAGATATGGGAAACTATTTCTAGTGCTGAAAATGCATCCCCCTGTTTCATGAGGAACATAACATTGCATGACAAATTATAGTGGCTTGATGAAGTATGGATTTGCATACTCTGCTCAATGAGAACAAGAAATTCCTGAAAATCCTAGTGGCAGCCTTAAATAAGTTACAAATTCAAAACTTTTTCAACCCACACATATTGTAGTTTGCTAATACTATCTGTCATCGAAAACCATAAAAGCACCTCCATGAGGATCACCAACAATATAATGATTGTACTGTAGTATTCTTAGTCATTAACTACCCTAAGTACTCTAGATACTACATTAAGTTTTTATTGTCAAATTTATGGAGATAGTAAGCATTACCAGTGATAAGAACTCAATCCAAGAGTATGCACTCACTCCAGCTCTTTCAGCTACTTCCTTTTGCCCGTCACTTATATTTGCAAAGCTCACAAATGCTGCATATGAACACTACATGTCATACTTTGCATTAAAAACATAGAAGTACTTCAATGCATTGGCAGTGGTATCAGGAATAAACTGTTCTTACTCTTTAAGTATTCTGTACACTTGGGCAAACTTTCCAGAATCTGCATTCAGCAAATACTAGGGAATCTCAGTAAATACTCAACAGACACTTCACCTAATCAAAATAGATGACAAACCTAGTAGCACTATATCCATCCAGACAGTGATCAACAACCCAGATACTTTCCTTTTCTATAATATTCATATTAACTTATATTTCATGAAACAATAGAATATCTTACATCATGTTGTGAAGCCATTAAACTGAAAACAAACCTCTGATTATTCAAATTCAGAAACACATTTCTTTCAAAACTTTTAGTTTTAGCATCTCTAAATCTGATGAAATAATTGAAGAACCTTTTTCATTAATGAAAAAATGTAGATGAGCATATGCAACACACACATACTTCAAAATTGTTGAGTATTATATCCATAGAAGCAATAATCTGCAAAAAATCCCGATTAACCCTGATTTTTAAAAAATCTGCAGGCTGGACGATTTTTTTTTCCAATTTTTTGAAAAAATTGTTGACCTTTTGGTCAACGTTTTTTTCCCATTTCAAATTACAAAATTGCCAAAAATGCATTTAAAACCGCAAAAAGCGAATAAAATCATGCTGATTTTCGCATGAAAAAAAAAAAAACATGAGACCATAGCTTGTTGCTTACTACTATGCTTTGATAGATTTTTTCCAAACATCCATAGCTTCTTCGAAAGCACTTGTTTTAGGCTTTTAGCCATAGCAGCAAGGCAGTGAACTGTTTGATAAAATGCTTTGGTAGACATGTATGAAAAATGTGGTAGCATAGACAAGGCAGTGAACTGTTTGATAAAATGCTTTGGTAGACATGTATGAAAAATGTGGTAGCATAGACAAGGCAGTGAATTGTTTGAAAAAATGCCTCAAAGAAATGTGGATCCATGGTGATCGAATGCCATGATTGCTTGCCATAATGTGGATCCATGATGATCGAATGCCATGATTGCTTGCCATGGCAAGCAATCATGGCATTCGATCACCATGGATCCACATTTCTTTGAGGCATTTTTTCAAATAGTTCACTGCCTTGTCTATGCTATTGCTTACTATTATGCTTTGATAGATTTTTTCCAAGCATCCATAGCTTGTTCGAATTCACCTGTTTTAGGCTTTTAGCCATAGCAGCAAGGTAGTGAACTGTTTGATAAAATGCTTTGGTAGACATGTATGAAAAATGTGGTAGCATAGACAAGGCAGTGAACTGTTTGAAAAAATGCCTCAAAGAAATGTGGTCTCATAGTGATGGAATGCCATGAAAAGCGAATTGTGATGGCATTCCATCAATATGAGACCACATTTCTTTGAGGCATTTTTTCAAACAGTTCACTGCCTTGTCTATGTTATTGCTTACTATTATGCTTTGATAGATTTTTTCCAAGCATCCATAGCTTGATTGAAAGCACTTCAAGACTCTACGTAAATTGGAAGGACAAAGAAGCCTCTCTAGCTACTCATAACAAAGAAGAGATCACCATCAATGAAAACTCTTTTATTATGAAAGTGTTCACAACAACTTCTTACAAAGTATTCAAATGGAAGACTTTCCTTCCTTTTCAATCTACTCTACCAATCTATCTATGCTACCCTCTATTCTATCAATCTCTCTCTATTCCTTCTCTGCTATTGTCATATCCCCGAAATTGTGACACTTAGATAGGGAAGAAGCATAATTAAATTAGTTAATCATTTACATAAATATAATTGACGTCATAAATATTATTATGAAATAATAGATATTAAGTATATGAAATTAAGATAAAATATAGGCATAAAATAGTAATTATGATTTAAATATAATTATAATCAATAATATTATAATTTGATCATAATAAGTCTAAAATATATCAATACAAAAAAATATAATTCAAAATATAATATGCAAATATTATAAGTGGAATATAATATGAACTATAACAAAACAACTCTTAATAGAGGAGCGCTCACTAAAGAAGAGTCGTGGCTTTTCTTTTTGAACCGGCACATAATTCTTGGGAGGATATAAATAAATGGAAGCAAACTCTCCAAAGGGTATGGAAAATAATCATCATTATCAGAGCATAAGTAAAACAGCGATTGTATGAAGTCATATAAGAGAAAATTAAGCCTTTCCGAGCTTTCACGATGGAGGGCCACCCAAATTCCAATAAGGGCTAAATATGTATCACAGAGGACATCGCCATCTCCTTGAGATCATACTTATCTTAATAAACTGGTGGCGAAATTGTTATAAGACGTTGATGGAGTAAGATTATCGGTACCCTTGAGCAAATACATGGCGATAAATTGTGGGCAACAGTAATTTACAATTAAGAAATATCGAAGTTACAAGATATCCCGGAAAGCATGGACGAGTAAAGGAATACTTCGGCAAGCGTGGGATTACCTCATATCTGATATGTGTTATCGGGCATATTGTTCACCAACCGCTGTGAAACCAAGAGCTTAAGGAGATTTACATATCCTAGGGGATATGCTTAAGGGAGGTATATATGCAATAAGTAGTCATGGACGAAAATATTACATACATATACAAGAAGAACAAAGTGCTCCTGGCAAGAAACTTTTGATCGCTGGTGAAAAATAGATGTTTGCCGAGAATAGATAATTATTGGAAACATCATTGGTGATGCCATATCAGTATTGTTTGGTTGCCGTAAAAGCTTCATAATATTAAATCGAAGAAATGACTTAAAGGAGAATTATCGGGAATGAAGAGAGATACAAATAATAGGAGAAATAGTTACCGTAGCCGTGATTATATTCAACCCGAGTGGCAAGAGTAAGTACCGGTGGAAATAAGAGGAACCAAATATATTATGAAGGGAAGAGTGGTCTTTGGGATCCAATCAGACACAGAGAGGTAAGTATTGTAATATATATTTAAATGATGTTTATACTCGCTTGTGTGTATTAAAGGCAAGAATAATACTTATTTACATCTTAGTTAATGCTATAAATATATTTAAAATATATTTAGGAACGTTGGGATTCACTTACGAATATATCTAAATATAAATATGTTGTGATGGCTAAATGTAGATGACAAGTATATATATATGCATTGTGAGGACTGACAAATAGGTCACCCGCAACATATTTTAGCACATTATCATGTATGAATATAATTGAATATCTATTAGGATGGATAAGTATATTGGAAGTTAGAAGGATATAGTTAACAATTGATAAATGTATATTCAGATGTATATATATACATATATATATATTAGATTCATGGAAACATCATAAGGGGTGGGCACCTACATATATATATATATATAGATATATATACGACTAACCAATAATGATGCTTGCAGCAATCATTGAGCCTTATAGGTAATAATGGCTCTATTCGTTCGCTACAATGATAAATGGTGTAACCAAATTTCATCTATAAATCTTGAGAGATGTAGTATCTAATGTATGTAGGAAATATATTGTAGAAGAATCATTCATAATGAGTAATAGGGATGTTTAATGTCTAATTTATTGATCTCTAAACATTCTAATATCTCTGTGAGAAATACTTTGTATGCAAGATTCGGGTTTAATTGTTTCCGTCAGAAAGGGGACATTACAGCTATTCTAATTTCTAATGATACAAATGAGGGGGAATGCCCCTTTATATAGCTGGCCAAGTCCAGTGGACGGCTCAGATTACAATCAGGTGGATGACCCAGATCATGCCACTTCAACCCTAAACAAGATTCGCCCTAAAAACTACCACAAAGATGAGTGGGGCAATAAATGAGCAATTAATGTCCACCACCCTTCTAGAAGATTCCTGTCTGGAAACACGTTCGCATGGTTCCTATTCCTCTTCTCGACTGCAAATTCAATCAAACAACTTCAACTTTTGGCATGGCAGGCACGTTCTCATTTTGAAATTCCGAGACTACAACCTCATTCTTCTGTTTGATGATGATCTTCTTCTTTGATGTTGTTCTTCAACTCTGAAGTACTTGATGGTGACCATTAATGCTTGGGTTTCCATCTTTCCCTCCATACTGAGCCTTTAAAACATTTCTTCTTTGCCACTTGAGTTGGGCACATACTAGGTCTCAACACTTAGCCATTTCTTCCAAGTATTCGCTTCATCTCCCCAAGTCATCATGCCTTGGCCTCGATGTTCACCCTGCAAAACAAGCAAGGAGAAGAGCATTAGAACACTTCATAATATAAATTCACTTCACTCACCTGATTTTCATTCTTTGACTCCCAAGGCCTGAGTGATCTAGTTCATCCCTTTCCTTTAGCACAACTTTTGCCTTTAAATTCCTCATGCCTTAGAATATTTCCACATTATCATTCATCTCCCCCCCCCCCTAGGGCGCATCTAGAGACTTGAGCTTCCATTTGCATTCCTTAGAGAATTTCACCTATCTTAGACTCCTTGGGTGTACTTCACTTTAGCACTTTGAAATCACCCTGTGAAAATATTAATTTAATTGCTCCCTTTTTATTTCACTGGCTGAGGCATTCACTTTGATATTTGTTGGGTGAAAATTATGTAATCAACTTTCGATAGATTACACAACTTGGACTTCAGCCACAGCTATGTGAGATGTGAATCTCTCCTCTCGGAAAGGGGAGGCGCCCTTCTTACTGCTAAGAGAAACAATAGTAAATCACACAAAGTAATTACAAAATGTACACGAAATTCACGGAGTGGGGGGTGTGTGTTACATTCATCCTTCTCTCTTTTTTCAGAGAAGATGTTTACAATGCTTCACGTGTTGGAAGTTCCGAATTCTTGATAACCTAAAACTAACAACTAGCAGTAATACCAATAGCTCTATCTCGTCAAAGCGAAGCGTAGAGATACCAGAAGTGATTAATAACAAACAAAATAAAGTAAAAAGGGAAAGCTCACGAAGGCACAAAGTCGTTCCATAGCTTTATCAATGTTGGATCTGCATAAACGTACCGTTTGCTACGTTAGAAGCACAAAGTCTTCTTAGACGCAACAATTCTTCGAACAGCATGAACGATTACAAGCACAAAGTCTTGTAGATCCTTCAACAAAAGTGTTAATAGCACGAACGATTACAAGCACAAAGTCTTGTAGATCCTTCGACAAAGTATCCAATAGTATGAATAATTACAAGCACAAAGTCTTGTAGATTATTCAACAAGAACATGCAAGAGCATGAATGATTATAAGCACAAAGTATTATAGATCATTCAACCAATGATAAAAGAAATACAATGCAATCTAAATAACGAATGTAACACAAAGTTTACATCAACTACTTAGAGTCTTTCAGATTCCTCGAACTAATCACTACCAAATCAGATCAACTTACAAAAGTATCGAATCCAACGCAAAGTTTGGCTTGCAATCCTTTTTCTTTATTGATTGAATCTCATTCACAAAGCATGAGCATGAAGTTTCACAAATTTACAACACAAAGGGCAGCACTTAGTTGCAAAAGGCTAAAGATAAATTACAATGAAAATCCCTCACATTATATAGAAAGAGGGATGAGCAAAGAAGGAAAAGATTAATCAGGGAGGGGGATTGGGTGGCGTTTTAAGAATCTCACTAACTGACCAAAGTCAAGTGTAATTTGTTTGAAAATATTACATCTTTGGACTTGGTGTAATTACAATTTACAAAAATGACATTCGAAAATGTCGAGAAAATATTTACAAGATGCATAATGGGATGCAGGAAATGTCTAACTTGGAGAATAGGGGCGGCTTCGTCTCTATATATATGCTCTTTGCTTTGGGCGCGGAAGTCTTTGTATTTCTTCCTGGTCTCCTGCATGAACTTCTCATCCGGACCAACGGTGTAATCCACAATGGTGTGAATTCTTGTGATCGATCTCATGGCAGATGAGTGAACCTTTTTGCACCTATCAAGATGCGTCTTCAGGTTGTCCAATGTGAGCCTTGTATCACAAATGATGTTCAGCGAAGCTTCTGAGAAGTCTGAACTATCGATCAAATTCGTGATGGCTTCCCACGAGGAATAGGGGATATTTACAGCTGGCGGTGGGAAGATGCGATTGTCCTCAAGAAGTTGACCGGGCAACTCTCGATAGCATCAAGAATGTTTAGCGATGCGGGTCGACATCTTCACGTACTTGGTGAAGAAGATCTTCAATGAGAGATTGAACCACGCCCAGATCTGTGTTTAGGTGATTCTTTTACCTCTAAACTTTTCTTTGTCGGGAATTACCCCAACCTCCACCAATTTGCTGAGCTTTACCTGTTTCATTTCCGACCATGACAATAGGCATTTTTCCATGTCTCTGCGCTCCTGGGAAAGTACGCTCTTTTCTTTATCAAACTCTGTGGTGAGCTTGGCCAACATGGTGGTTTTCTCATCCGCAGCCAAAATTATCTGAGATCCGTGTTCGATGATCTTTTCAACAAAGTCATACAACACCCTGCCTTTGGAGGCGAATTTCTCAGCTTTCTTGACAGCTGGGTCTTCAATACTTAACACTGTCAGCGGTTGTGCATTACTTGGAGAATCGGCAAGTCTCTTTACAACAGTGGCATAATGCTCTGCCCTCTGCTTGTACATGTTACGAGATTGCTCAACTTTGTCCAGCCTTCCTCCCAAGATATCCAAAGTGACTTGCGCATCGGTTTTTGCACTTTCATTGGTAACCTTGCCAAGCTGGACCTTTGTTACTGTGTAGTCCTCCATATTGACATCACCTTCTTGATTCGGTGGTATGCCAATTTCAGCATACTTGTGGCCAGACTTATCAATATTCAGCCTCGAGTATACTTTTGCCTTCTTCTTTCCTTTGGCCTTTGGAAGAACAATCTCTTCAAGGTCGAGCTCCTCTGGAGAAATCATTTGTTTTTTACGCTTCGACACTTGAGATATTAGCCAAGGAGGAAGAAAAGAAGTGTGAACTTCTGGATTTACTGTCAAGTCAGTCGCCATTGCCACCTCTGAAGTTATTGTCACATCTGAACTCACCATTGGGCGTGACAATTGGAGAAGATGTTACGTCATCATAAAGCTCTGTAGTTGACATTGAGCTGATGCCATTGACTCATTCATGAAGCGATTGAATTAGTTCTCCAAAAGTGATATCATCGTTGGCCGAACAAGCTAGGAATAGACGATGGTGGGCTTGGCGATTATATCCAGCGTATGAAGATGCAATACGAAGGAGTATCAAAGGCGGGTTGATCTTTGCGGGGATAAGGATATCTGTTGCGGGAGAATGCTGTGGTAGAGGTAGGTGACGAGAGCGAGGGAGGTGGAGGAGTTCTTGAATCTGGCGGAGGTATGAGGCGTTTGAAGTCCGCGAGGCGATGATGTTGCGTAGTTTCCTCGGCATTCGGGGAGGAAAGTAGTTATTTCTTCATCATGCTTTCGGGTTCTGTTGATCACCCTCTTGTCTCTCAGATTCTGGCTCACCTTCAAAGTCACCTTCAGATCCTTCTTCAGAATCTTCATCAGACTCTTGTCCGCTTTCAGAAACCTCTTCGGCATCGGAGTCTGCTTCTGCTGAATCTTCATCTTCAGCGGATTGGTCGCTTGAAGTATCTTCTTCATCGGAATCTACCTCCTCTAGAATGGGCTTTTTACCCTTAGAGCGAGATGGATGAGATTCCGTCATTTTTGTCTCTTGGACAGCCTGGGTATCTTTTTTACCAACAGTGAACTTAATCCTTGGACCTCTTCGCGAAGAAGTGGGAACGGCCGCTGATTTGTTTTTGTCGCGGAGTTCTTGGATGGAAAGGGATTGTTTGTGTAACCATTCTTACGTGTTGGCTAGGATTGGTCTCAGCCTTTCTCTCATGCTCAAGTGACCTCTTTCCTGGAGCCAGCGTATTGCCGAGCAATAGCCCTTTTTAGCAATGCCTTGCTCATCATAAATGCGTTCATGATATCACACGGATCCTCAAAATCCTCACGGTAGGTCAGCGATACCAAGATCCTACGATTTGTTATTTGTCGATCTGCAATAGTCCATTTTCGCGAATGGCTTCTTCATCTCACGCACAATCGCCCGGATGTCTTCAAAGCGGTACACTGTGTTGGTGACCTTTTTGCAACTTCTTTCGACATCTCGGTGAGTCAAAATCAAACCTATACTGTGGGTTTTGATGGTCATGATGCATCTACGCATAGGCAGGACTTAGCACGTGCGGTTGGATAGTATATGCCGATGGTCGGTGGGAACTTGAATCCGCTTGTAGTTTGCTTCGCCGTTCTTTACGTCGCGACGCTCGGTATGCGCATGTTTCCATGAGAACCCACTTGTCCGAAGGATATCGTGGTAGCATGTAAGGGCAGCTAGTGTAGCACCCTACTCTCAAATAAGTAAATGTTGGGAATTCTAGAAATATGCATCCAACTTTACTTACCACCTTATAGGCCTCATCGGAGACACTCTTCTTCTTTCCAAAGCTGGATCAAAGTTGAAGAGTAAAGGCGCAAAGAAAGCATCAGTAACCCGTCTGAAATGATGAAAGCTCTCCTTCAGCTCCAACTGATAGAAATATCTGTACACGGGCACCATCATTCGATTCCCTTTGTGAATGGGCACGGGGAATTGTCTCATCACAGCTGCTGCGTACACCAGGTAAGAAGTCATGTAGAACTTCAATGTAGAAGGAGCATTGATCAACTGTTCGTGCATCTCATCACTGATTTGTTTACCCCAGTCAATATGCACTTTCTGCCTCCTTATGATCCTGATGTACTCATACATCCAATCGTGAAAGGTGGATAATTCCGGCAAACCTTTCACTCTGCTCAGAAACGTGATCATATCCTTGACATCATCTTTGAAGTCACTTCTCAGGAGTCCTTTCGGCCATCTAGAAACAGACGATCTAGGCTTCTTGAGCCATTGAGTATTTATCAACTGTTTGGCTTTATTGGGATCAGCATCAAAGATCTCCTGTGCTTTTGATATAGAAATGTCAATATATTTCTCCATGTGAGGGACCTTGAAGACAATGTCAAAGAAGTCGGGGTCGAGTCTCAGAATCTCGTGCCCGGAAGATTCGATCACACTTCTGCTTTCTCGGATGTAATGAGACACAACTTGAAGAACAAACTCAGTATTGTGCGCAGCTGTAGGGAACATCGCCACCAAGTGGAGATTGCTGTGTACGATTGCTCTCATTGAATCAGGGAGAGGCTTCGTCTTTGTCAACTTTGCGAAGTCAACCAAGTCTTGATGGCCAACTTCTATATCTTTTATTTCTTCAACTTTCGAAAGCACCATAGTTGGCGGATAGACGCCTTGATATTTGTACTTCATCTTGCTTTTTGCTTTCGAAGAAGAAGGAGGCTTCGTAGCAGTCATCAAAAGAAACTAGAACATTGAGCACTCTTGACTTGACGATCTCTGAGAGTAGACTGCAATCCGTTTAGCCAGAACAAACACCAATTGTTAGGGAACATAGGAAAGCGTGAAATGAGCACGAGGGTGGAAAAGCATGGAGCGGATGGCGAAGCACGCAAAACGATGCACGAATGCGGAAAAATGAGGCTCAGGAATGCACTGGTCAAAAATGAAGTTCATTTGGGAAGGTCTAGGAAAAGCCTGAAAAAAGTGTAAGGGCGCTAAAATTCAGCGCCCTTACATTCTGAGAAAAACTGCTTTTGGTGTAAGGGCGCTAAATTTTAGCGCCCTTACACTTTTCCAGTGTTAGGCAATTTTTGGTATTGTTAAAATGTCATAGCGCTTAATTTTAGCGCTTTTGCAATTTTGGCAATTTTTGAAGTGTAAATGCAGTGAGGAATGGCGAAGGCGCTTGAGCTTAGCAAAGGCAATGTTTGCAACAATGAAAGCTTTCGAAATTATCTCCATCCTATTACATTTTCATTCAAAGATCAAAGGAATTCTTTTTCACAAATGATGAATCTTTTCGATATTTACCAAAACAAATGAAGAGCTTCTGACAAAGATATTTCAACACAAACATGGCGGGTAGATAGAAGTCCTCAATGGATATTGCGTACAGAGGAGAAAGGTAGAAAGAAACGCGTATGTAGGATAAGGGAAGAAACGCGTATGTGAAGAAAGAAACGCAAATGTGTAGGGTAAGAAAATAGAAATGAAAAGAAGGAATGAGCATCGAAATGAATTTCTGTGGAGAAAACGCGTTAAAATGGATAGAGGGTTCGCCCGATGTATGAAGAAACATGAATGAAGGGAGACGTGGTCGACGAACAAAGCGAATGTAATGAAGCGTGAATAAAGCTCATATGCAATAATGGATAAATGAAAAACAATAAATCAAACAGAACAAAAGCAAAGCTGTTGAACAATCAGCGAAACCAGTGATTATACAGATTAAGGTCTGCAATTAAGCCAGTAAAAGAGAGAAAAGAGGACAAAATGAAAAGCAAACAATAAAATGGCGAACTCATTCACTTAATTGCAAATGAAAATTAAAAACCTAACTCAAGTCGTGCAATAAATTTAGGCACGAAAAGTGGCACGATTGACGAAAAACGCGAAAATGTGAAGAAACGTGCCAGAGGCATGAAAAAGTTTAAGTGTCGAAAGAAAATGTAATGGCGCTAAAATTCAGCGCCCTTACATTTTTTGGAATTTTCTGTAATGTCCCCATTTTGGCCATACGCTCTTCATTTGGATTTAGCCTATTTCCGGAAATCCGAAGGCTAAGCTGAGGCAGAAAATTAGGGTTTCCTCTTTCAGATACTGCTCAGTTGGCGTTCTGAGGTTGTTGTGCAGACTTACTATTTATAGCAGTTCACTATTTTTAGCAAGTCTATCTTTTGGCAGTATCTGTCTAGCAGCAGTTCAATCCTTTGCAGTTCAATGTTCAGTTTGGCTTTCTGTTGTTTTGTTGTGAACTTACTATTTATAGCAGTTGGCTATTTTTAGTAAGTCTAAATTTGGCAGTAGCATCATCAGCAACTCAACTCCAGTCATCTTGCTATCCATCAGTTTCAGTATTGGCATTGGTTTTGGTTATCTCCATGGATTAAGTTTTTTACTTAGTTATTTTTATGTTTCTCAGTTGTACCCCCATGCCTAGGAATGATCACTTCATGTTGTTTTTAAAAGGGGGTCATTAAGGGGTCAATGGTGCATTTAATGAATTATTAAATGATTTATTGTTGCAAAGTGAAGTTGGACACCTAATGGGAGATAATTAATGTTTTATTAAAATAAAAGTAAAATGCAAAAAGGTGGCATCCCTTTTGGAAGTTGAAGTGATTCAACTTCTTGGAATTTGAAGAGTCTCTTGTTGCTTCATTTGCCAATTGAAGCTTATATATTGCTACTGTTTGAAGAGCTGATTATCTTTGGAATTATTGTAAAGTTATGCTGCTGGTTTGAAATCCAGAATCCGGCTAAGGGAAAGCTTAGCAATTTGTCTCCATTCTTCGGGCCTGAAACTATGGTTCCCTAGATGGTGGATTGAGAGTGTGCTTCATTCAGAAGTGCACATTGAGCTTCATTGTTGGAGAATTTGAAGTATTTTTCAGTTTTTGAGCTTGCTGGTTCATTCATGGCTGAAGGTGATTTTCATTAACAGCTTTTTGTTCAATTTTAATATGCTTCTAGGTATTGAAGATATGGATTCCTAGCGCATGGGCGCCCCTTCCCACAGAAGATCATAATTTATTTCAAAGTATTTATTTTTATTCTTGCAAAATCGCCCTTGCTAAGGGCCGTACCATGTTGGAAGCATTGGGAATTGTGCAAGTAAATTAATGGTTGCTTTTTGAAGCTGTTTCATCATCATCACATGGGCGCCTATCCTCCAAAGGTTCATTGCAATTGATTTCACTCAATGTGGAGGTAAATTGATAAAGTTATGTGCATTTCATTGATGTACAGTTTGCTGGTCTAATTTTCTGTATTCTCTATTTCTGATCAGACTTGTTAGTTTTGATATAATGCTGGTTTGAGCTTCATTTCTATATCATTATTGTATTGTAAGAGTTAGAGGAAGTGTTACTCTAACCATTGATTGATTTGGAAGCATATCTTTCTTATTTGCAGCTGTTTAATTCATTGTAAAGCTGATTAGTAGTACTAACAGCTATTTATTTTATTTGCTGCAATTAGTTTAAATTTCATACTCCCACGATTGAGTGGTTGAGTTTAAATAATCATCTTTCTTAATTGTAAGTTTCCCCCCACTAAATAAGTGGTTGTGTGGACTGTATTCCCCCACGTTAATAAGTGGAAGTGAGGATTTAAATGGCTGGCTTGCAGCCTTTAATAATGTAATAATCTCCCCAGCGAATAAGTGGAGTATCTACTTGCTTGTGGATGCCTTCATCAGCAGATGAATTGTAATTTCAGTTCAGTTTATACCTAATGATCCTCTAGCCATATGCTATCACCTCGCCCACATTGGGATCTTGGTGAGCATTCTTGGTTAGAGTTACTTTCCATGCTGATTTGCATTTGGAGCTAACGCTAATTAGTGGTTTGATGTTGGTTTGTGTGTCTATTTTTGGGGAAAAAAGTAAGGGGAATATTTCAAAAAGGAAAGAAGGAATAAAACATCAGAAATGAACAGGAAGGAGAAAAGGCGCGATAAAATAATGAATAGGGTTCAATGCGTATGAAGAGAAGGAGAAGCGAAGATAGAGGGCGTGAATGGAAAAGCGAATGTAATAGAAAGAGCGTGTATGTAGAAAGCTCGCGATATATAATGGACATATCTAAATGAAAAGCAAAGCTAAAGAATGGAAAAGACAGGGAGACAAAAGCTCCTGAAGCGCACCAATTGAGAAAGAAGATCGTGAAATAAGCGATGATTCTGAGTTCGGTGCAATTCGCCAGTAAACAAGAGAAAGAAGGATCACGATGAAAATAAACAATAAAATCGCTTGAACCTCGATCCCATAATTACAAATAAAGTCGCTCAAAGTCGATTACAATAAGTTAAACCTGAAAAAAGGTAGATGCGATTAATGGCACGATGAAGAAAGCGTGCGAGCGAAAGAAAAGTTTAAAGTGTGAAAAGAAAATGTAATGGCTAAAATTCAAGCATGCCATTTTAAGGCCACTTTACATGCAAAGGCTAAATTTTAAGCATGCCATTCGAACAGTCGATTTTGGAATTTCAACTGCCGGGGTAGCACTTTTCGATTAATCCATCTTCATAATTGCAAAATACGAATAATTGAAAGCGTCCTTGAAAGATCGTTCCCGAAAGGTCTTCGCGAGAAGCGAACAAGAATCTTTCGAATTGACTATTCGAGACTTGGGAACGCATTTCGAGGCGGCTCGAAAATCACTCCGTTATGCGTACTTGAACTTCACGAATCCTAGGAAACGGACAAGTTTCGTAGGGGGGTTATCCGTGGAACGAGCGCTGCTAGATTCTGTGATAACAATATTTCATCCAACTCTGGCTCAAGAAAATTGTTTTCATTAGGAATTTGATCAAAAATCATCTAGGCACCCAACTTCAATCCACCAGCCAAGGCATTTTATTTTCACAAACATTTCTTTCTTTGCCTTAGAAAATTTCTTACCCCTAGGAAATTCATCAATCTGGTGCCCATCAAAAATCTTCAACTCAGAATCCTTGGCGAGTTGTGGAAGACTTTGAAATCAATTCCTTGTCGCAGATGTTCGATACCCAGAAGAAAATTCCCTTCAGAAAGTGTCAAATCCATGGGTCTACAAACGAAGGGGTACATTTAATTTTTTTGAATTTTAACCTTAGAAAAATATTTGTCAATCAAATTTATTCTTATTCTTCACATCCGAGTGAATTTTCTTGCTCTGTCTTGACAATCTTCATCAACTTCATGAAGTTGGCACCTTCCGACATATCCACTGCCAATTTTATTCATGCCTTAGAAAATTTCATCACCTTACAGGCCTGGGCGTATTTTCTCTAGAGATGAAATTCTAACACTTGGAAAAAAATTTAAGTCCCATCATTAACATGGGCACATTTAGCATATCAAGGTGGAATTATTTCCAACACCTTAGAATATTTTCTCATACATCTACCTTCACATTGCACTTGGGCACATTTAGCATGTTAGGAGGATTTAACAATATTAAACAACCTTTTCCTAGAGCCGCCATCTTCAATACCCCTTGGGCGCATTTAGGGGGTCCTGAAGGAAATTACCTCACCTTAGATTCTTTTTCCTTCACCTTCATCTTGAGATGGGCGCATTTGGCATGTTGAGAGGGAACTTTGACTTCAACACCTTAGATTTTTTTCCTTCACCTTGCACTTGAGATGGGTGCATTCAAAGGGTAGGGGAGAAAGTCAACGCTTAAGACTTGTCCTAACCCCACTTCTAACATGGGTGCATTTTGATAGTGGAGGAGGATTTAATTCCATACTTAGAAATTTTCACACCATTACCTTATTTCTCCTTGGGCGCATTTTGAGGGTGGAGGTGGACTTAAATCCAAACTTAGAAATTTTCATCAACAGCTGAGCAAGACAGGGCGCATTTGAGGGGTGGAGGAGGATATTTTCATGCCTTAGAAACTTTTCTATCAACCTCCTGACATGAGGGCGCATTTAGGGGTGTCTGCAGGATAAACTTCAACACTTAGATTTTATTCCATCATCTACTTGAGCTGAGGGTGCATTTGAGGGGGTGAGCAGGACAAACTTCAACACTTAGAATTTTCTTCATGGCTTCTTCCAGCTAAGGGCGCATTTAGGGGGGTGAGCAGGAAGTTCTCCAGACTTAGGCGTTTTTCTAGCTTGCTCACTCTTGATTTACTATATTTAGTAAGTCTTTCGATTTTCACCCTTCTGAAGCTTGAACTGATCTGGAATTTTAAGCACAGGACATTCATGACCTAAGTGATCTGTTCACACTGCCATCTCGAGCTAACTTGCTATTTATAGCATGTTTTTGAAGGTGCTTTACTATTTATAGTAACTGCTCAATTTCATGACTTCCCCTACTCTGTTTGACTTGAAATTTGAATGTCGTAACCCTCATTGATAGACATGCCCGTTCACACTGGCACCTGCTGTTGACTTACTATTTATAGCCTGTTTTAGAAGTGGCTTACTATAAATAGTAAGTGCTCCGATTGCCTTCAAATTTTACTAGTGGATAGCTTGAAAGATACTAATCGTAGTGGGATACACTAGTTTTCGAAAATTCTGGCATTTTACCCCTCATTTTGGGTCCCGAAGCTGGAAACCCTAATTTGACTTTCATGTCGATCAAATGACCTCCGTTTGACCTCGTTTCTGTTGCACTTTGCTCCATTTGTGATACTGATGTGTTGGGCAGCTACCGGAATGGACCTGCTAAAAATAGTAAGTCTCTGAAAAGTGATCATCCTGCCTTGCATGTCACATCACTGCGTAGCTCTTGAAAAACCCATAAAGAATAACCTAACATGCGCTGAAAAGCCCTGCATGCAAACCCTAAAAATAGCCTCTGAAGACGGCTCCTAAAAAGCCCTAATCCTAGTTTGCATGTTATACCACTGTGAAGCCTTCCAAAAACCCACAAGGAATGTTCAGACATGCGAAGAAAATTTCAACATGCAAACCCTAAAAATAGCCTCTGAAGGCTGAATACTGAAAATCATCATCTCATTTCGCATGTTATATCATCGCGTAGGTCTTAGAAAACCCAGAAAGAATCTCCAGACATGCACTGAAAAACTTTGCATATAAACCCTAAAATCCGCTCCTGAAGGTGACATTTGCTAAAAGATAGAAAGTTGTTAGTTCTGGCTCAAAATTTGCAAACGAGCAGTTTGACATGTTCTGGATGCAGTGTGACTGAGAGAACTTCAGTAGTGATGAGAGAACGCCCTAAATTGGACACTTACTAAAAATAGTAAGTCATCGGAATTCGATGAAATTTAGCTAGGAACCTGTTGGAAGCATACTGACTGCAACGTGAAGCTCAGATTCCAACTTATTCACTCCATTTGACTTCAAATTGACAAGAAAAGTACAAACCCTAATTCTCAGACTTAGCCAAAATCTCACGTTTAAGCTCATAGACGGGCACATCCCCGAAAGGCAGACAGCAGAAAAGAGACAGAAAGAGAGAGACAAAACCAAAGCCAAAAGACCAGAATGGAGCAAAAATTAAGGGGTCCCCATTTAGAATGGGGTGATGTGTGGAAAGGTCACAACAATAGGGTTCATCATTTTTCTCTAGTTTCACTTCATCTTCAAATTCCTCGTGCCTTAGCCAAATTTCCCCTCATTATAATTTATCCTTCATTTCAACAGACTTAGGCATTTTCATATTTTATTCCTCTGCCTTAGAAATTTTTATTTTGTCTAGAAATCTTCATCAATCAGGAGCCCACTTAAAATCTCAAGCGAGGTGCGGAGAGTTTCAAAATCATCTCCCTATATAAAATATCCAAGACCCAAAAAAAAATTTCCTTTAGAAAATGTAATATTCATGTGTACACATGCAAAGGGGTACATTTAATTTTTTTATTACCCTTGAAAAATCTTCCTTGACTTCATGGGCACACTAGAGGGATTTCCCTTCTATTTAAAATGCCTTGGACAATTTTCTTACTCATCCTAGCCTATAACTTATTTTGGGTGCATTTGACTCCTTGTCATTCTACTTCTAACGCCTTAGAAAACTTCATAACCCACATATTATTCTTTTCTTACCTTGGGCGCATATGAGTGTTGTTGCTTCCATTCTTAATGCCTTAGCCAATTTCCATGTCATCATTCTCAGCTTGGGCACAAATGAAGGGGTCAACTTCCATTTTTCAACACTTAAAAAGTTTTTAACCCCTCTTCACAAGCTGGGCGCATTCTAGAGGGTGGAGAAGGAACTTTTTAAACTTACATAATTTTCTCACCTCCATCTTCAACATGACGCATTTAGACCCATGAACTTTCATTCACCGTGCCTTAGAAAATTTTCAAATCAACCTCTTGGCACTTGGGCACATCTCACCCCTTCTACATCCATTTTGTGACACTAAGAAAAATTTCCAAGCTCCTCACCTATGTCTTGGGCGCATTTGGAGGTGTGTAAAGGAAATTTCAATGCCTTAGAACATTTTATGTGCCCCCAGCTACCTTGGGCGCATTTAGGGGGTCAGACTTCCAAATTCCATGCCTTAGAAACTTTTTTCAAGTCATCCCACAAGCTAGGGGCATATAAGGGGGTGAGCTTCCAGTTTTCAGTAGACTTAGAAATTTTTTATTTTTTATTTTTTTTCAAGTCACCTTGATGCCTAGGGCACATTTAAAGGGTGGTGGGGGAATTTCTTAAGCTTTCAACAAATTTTCTCCATCCTTCTTCAAACTGGGCGCATTTGAAGACTGGAGGAGGAACTTTTCATACATAGAAATTTTTCTGAGCTCCTCTCAAGCCAGGGCGCATTTGAGGGGTCCTGCTGGAATTCCAACACCTTAGCAAGTCCTTCTACCAGCTAGCTTCAGGTTGGGCGCATTTAGGGATCTGAACTGTCATTTTCAGACTTAGGCAAAAATTTCCATGCCTCCTACCCAACTTTCTATTTTTAGAAAGTTCTGATGCTCTTGTGATCTCCATGGATTCTTAGTATTTCGAAGACCTAATTTTGGTTGACCCTGACCCTCGTGAGGTAATTGTCGTGTTCACACTTGTCATCTGTGTTGGCCTGCTATTTATAGCCCATTTCTAGAGGTGACTTACTATTTATAGCAACTGCTTGATTTCAAAACTTTTGTAACTCTGTTTGATGTGAAACTTGCTCCATGGGGTCCTCATGGGTTAACTGACTCATTCACACTGGTGCCCCGTGCTGACCTCCTATTTATAGCCTATTTCATAAGTGACTTACTATTTATAGTAAGTGCTCAGATTGCCTTCAAATTTTACCAATGGATTCCTTGAGAGATGTTGATCGTAATGGGATACATTTGTTTTCAAAGATTTTGGTGTTTTACCCCTCATTTTGAGTCCCGAAGCTAGAAACCCTAATCTGACTTGCATGCGCCTCAAACAATCTCCGTTCAACCCCATTTCTGTTGCATGTCACTCTGTTCGTGATACTAAAGTGTTGGGTGGCTGCTGAACTGATTCTGCTAAAAATAGTAAATGTTTGAAAAAGTGACGAATCCACTGTCAGATGAGCTTGCATGTCACATTGCCTGAGATCTCAAAAAACCCAGAAAAACCCAGCAAATTGGTCTACATGCGAGCACTAACTAAAAATAGTAAGTTCCTGAAAAATGATCATTTTTGCTCGCATGTTACATCATCGCGTAGCTCTCGAAAAACCCATAAAGAATATCCTGACATGCACTGAGAAACTTCGCATGTGAACCCTAAAAATAGCCTCAGAAGCCTAAATTGTTGAAAGTCAACATCTCAGCTTGCATGTTATACCATTGAGAAGGTCTCAAAAAACCCAGAAAGATTCTCCAAACATGCACTAAAAAAGCACACATGCAAGTCCTAGAAATGGCTCCTGAAGCTTGGACTGCTAAAAATAGCAAGTTGTTCGTTTCAGCTCAAAATTTGTTGGCAAGTAGTTTGAAGTGTTCTAATCATGATGCAGTAGTCAGAATGCAATTAACCAACTCAAATTGACCTCAAATTGACATGAAAAGCGCAAACCCTAACCTACAGACTTAGCCAAGATTTCAATTTAGACGGGCACATCCCTGGAAAGACAGACAGCAAAGAGAGAGACAGCGGGAAAAACCAAAGCCAAAAGACGAGAACGAAGCAAAAATTAGGGGTCCCCATTTTGAATAGGGTGATGTGTGAAAAGGTCACAACATCTAGTGCCAACCTGAATAAATGTTCCTGAACATTTCAAAGACAAAACCCATTCCATACTCAGAACCTTTAGATAATTCTTTCTGACCCATCAATTGACTAGGGGACTTACTTAAAAGGGAAGAGGAATCCTAAATTGGATCAATGCACCTCATCTTTTGATTACAAGGATGAGGAATGAAGCCTTTTGTAGATGGATTGAACAAAAGGCTTCAAGCACTAAAATGCCCTCAAGGCTAAGGATGAGGAATGAACAAAAGGCTTCAATGTTAAAGAACGTCAACGAGATGGATTGAAGAACAGAATAGAGGAACTCTTCCCAGGTGTAAAGTCCTCCAGAAGTGACCTAGTAAGATGTTCTCCAACATACTCCGCATAACCAAAGGTGCAATGACAACAAGGGGGAGGATCATCGTCAAACAGCTGAACATACCTGCCATCTCAATCCTAGAAGTTGAAGCAATGGCGACCAGACTCATCCATTTTGCAGTTAGAAAAGGAACAATGCGGACATGTTTGTAGACAGGAATCTTCTAGAAGATGGTGGGCATTAATTGCTCATAATGGTCAAAGGAAGAAAGTGGGAATCTCTGCTCATTTATTACCCCACTTTTCTTGGTGGTAGTTTTTAGGGTGAGGGCTTATGTGGCTTGATCTGGGCCCTTCATTGTAATTGAATCTGAGCTGTCCATTGGACTGGGCCAACTATAAAAGGGGCATCCCCCCCTCATTTGTACCTCATTAGATCAGAGATTAGAATAGAGAGACAGCTAGGTGATAGCATAGCATGGAGCATAGTTTGATAGTATAGCGTAGATTGAAGAGGAAGGAAAACTTTCTCATTGACTGTTTTGTAAGAAGATGTTGTGAACACTCTCATAATAAAAAGGGTTTTCATTGATGATGATTTCTTGTGAGCAGCTAGCAAGATTTCTTCGTCTTTCCAATTCAAGTAGTATTTTAAAGTAGAATAGATTTCATTTCATGCAAGTAGCTAGTAATCATGGAATGTGATTTTTAGTTTGAACAAGCTTCGTTTAATCCATACCACTAGCAAGCTTATTGATGGTAAGTTTTCCTTGCGTGGTCAACTGGAAACTTGTGAACTTTACTTCGATTATGATTCACATGGTGGCATGCGTCGTCGTGATGGTGTCTTTACGTTGAGTTGTGATTTGAAAACTTTGATACTCCTTAGGGACCAACACCGACGGTTATCCAGAGCTGGTAAGTACTTTTGCTTGATCCACATCCGACGTACGGATATCGAGCGATCCCCTCAGACTTGCTTATCTTTGAAGGCGCGAGATAGGAACTCGCGGCAACGGCGATGCCGCACCGGCGTCAACTGTATCCTCCCTCCTCCCTCCCTCCTCCTCCCTCCTCCCTCCTCCCCCTCCCCCCCCTGCCACCTTTCTCCCCCCATGAAAAAACCCCTTCACCCCAGCAAGCCACCACCAGGCTCCCTCGTGATGCCTCAGCAGATTACAACACCAACTGACACCATCTTATTGTGAAGGGAACCTTTGAGCAGCACGAATTTTGCATTTGTGAGAAAGCATATTTTGTGGAGTTTGTGGAGGGGATTGTGAATGATTCCCATTGCTTGCGGTCACAAAAAACACATCAATAGTTTCTAGCGGACTCTGAGGGCTTCTAACAAGGTTTTCTCAACTGGAACTTGAAAAGTCTGAAACAATTGTCTCTTCTGTTCACCAATATAATATTTGATTTCTCTATCACTTATAGAGAAGTTTTAGCAGTTGCAAGCAATGTTAGGCACAGGCTAGTAGGATGACCAGCTCTGGTACCATTGGAATAAACCACCCCAAATTTTTTTATTTTTGCAGTTGTTAGCGTTAGCCAAAATAATAATGATAAGTAACTGAAATAAGATACCTTCCACTTTCTAATCACAAATATCCCGATGTAGGAAAGGTGAGCTCATGCAGTGGCAAAGTGTACATTGCAATAATTGAAAGCAACCACTTGTTCAATGGGGTGAGTGATAATACATTGCAATAACTAAAAGTAACCACTTGTTTAGTGGGCTAAGTGATAAGCAACCATCAACTAAAATCAATTACCTTCCACTTTTTGATCACTCAAATCCCAATGTGAGCAAGGTGAGAGCATATGGTGGCAAGGCTTACAATGAGGTGCTACTGAAGTAAACCACTTGTTCAATGGCATAAGTATGAAACCTCAGAAAACATAAAAGGAAACCTTCTCTTATTCAGCATGAAAACAAGAAAGAACTCATCCACTTATTCAACGGGAATTACATGAAAAATAGAAAGAGATCATCTGCTTATTCAGCGGGAAATAGAGATGCCACTTATTTCAGTGGGGTTAGAAATGGAACCACTTATTCAGTGGGTTAAGTAGCAATAAACATAATGAGCTAAATCACCAAAGGTACTACCAAAACAATGTTACAATAAGAGCTCGTTACAAATAGTTTCAGAATAACATAGACTGCTGCTACAATGAGAAATGATGTTAAACTCTTGACATAACTCCTCAAAATGAACCCCAACACAAGAATAAGCTACCCCCTTGGTAAAATTGCACAAGTAAACCTCAACAATGGTACCCAGAAGTCTGAAAGTGAACTGAACAGCAACACTCACAGGTCTGATATGAAACTGCAGGTGCGTAATGACAGTTGCAGGTCTGATATGACTTCAAACATGTAACGACCCAATTCTGCGTAAATTAAAATTTTCCAATTCTCACCTTATACATGTAAAGGTAACAAGTAACAAAGATGATACAATAAAATTTTTCCTTTCTTTATTGATAAATACGTACAAGTTACAATACGTTTCCACATGAATTCCATTTCCATTGCAAATATAAATCAGAGTTCAAAAGTAATACAATTACATACATAGCTCGTAAGCTTTTGCACAAATAGAAGTAAGAAGGTCCAGGAGTCCTCCCTTTCAAATCTTGGTACATCAGCCGCTTGCTGTGGAGGAGAAACATCACTCGGGCGCTTTTCCGCCAACCACGGACTTATAATGCGGTCCCTCGCACGATCATTTTACAATGAACGGCCCTCCCTTCGAAGAAGAGATTGGTAGGGTATCCTTTAACGATTACCAACTGAGCATAGTGCTGTGTCCTACACAACTAGTACCTTGCTATTTCACAATCACAAACTAGTACTCGGATCACAATGAACTGACAGTGTAGTCTCAACTATCTCACATCTAGGTGGATGTCGTACATTTCACTACTTTGGCCAAAGTATTCTCATTCAGTACTTCGAATGAAGGTCATCTATCATAAACACTACTCAGGGCCGATTTGGCTTAAGGCTTCCTTACTCTACGCATAGGTTTGTCCTTAAATGGGTGAATCTGTCATCCCAGACATCCTACAATCATACGAACCTACTAGAAATGAAAACAGTATTCAAGTGTTTTGTATCAATCCTCCAAACCAGGAATTCTTTATCCTAGGAGTACTTAACTTATCTCCGTTATCCTAATAACTTAAGCTAAAAGACTTCACTTGATTCTGCCATCATTTCGATCCTAGTAGATAATAAGTACGTCTACGTACTCTCCATATACGGAGATCATACAAGTTTGATACTCCAAACAATTGCATAACCGTTTAATACTACCAATCAATCATCACACACAAGAGACAGTCTTGTAGAAACAATGCATATAATTTCCTACTAATGCATATAATCAAATTGAATCCTTTCTTTTCAAAACCCCAATTCCTATTTAAACTTCTTTAACCAAATTGAATATAATGAAATGCATCAAGCTATCTCCTTAAGCTACATTGTCATTCCCTAATCTTTACCCTTGCATAAAATGAAGTCCCTTAAATCATTATGCAATAATAGATTATCAAACAACAAATGAATGCTAGGAATAATTCATTTGTTTCACCTCAATACAATCAACAATTCTAAAGATAATAAAGAAAGGCAACTTTAAGCTTTAGTCTTTAATTAAGAAACATGCCTGTATAAGCTCCTTTCCAATAATCCTCTATCAGCAGTCTTCTATTGTTGATCACAGCAAACAATTTCCTCACCCAGATGCTATTGATTTCTCACAGTAGTCTATGAAATACAGCTGAAGGAATACTCTAATCTTTTAACTGAAAATACTTTGAACAGAATAGTAACTATAACTCACAGCCTAAGCTCTCAAATTGCAGTGTATAAACTTTCTAAAAACGCCAATGAAGAGAAAAACCAAAAGTGAATTCGAATGAAGAGTTGTGAAGTATTTATAGGCCGCAATAAGAACAATTTCCCCATTTCTGGGCATGCAACTTGACAGATTGCCATGTTTACCAGGTCAAATTGTCACTTGTCATCCTTTCAAACCCTCAGTCATGTTTTCCCAAGATGATTCGACTTCTTTGGAGCCAGCAATTGAAGAATATTTCAACTCTGCAAACAAAAACGCCACCTACAGGCACGTTTTGCTGCCAGGCGTACAAACTCATCATGATATTATTGCTGCGTTCTAGGTCAAGCTTCAAATAGATCCAACACAGAAGTTCGTTGCTATTTTCCTGGTTTTTGAGCTTTGAAAACTTCTCCCTTCATTCCCAGCTGCGCAGGAGCTTCCGCCATTTCACGGGAAAGTTCATATTCATTTTTCATTTGTTTTTCTAAAGTTCAAACTTTTCAAATATTTCCTTAAATGAAGTTCGTTACTTCTTCAAATGTATTTTGAAATGTTAAATATTTCATACGGCTACCTTTTAACATTTAAACTTCCACAAAATATAAAATGCGAATTTCATCCTTCAAATAACAATACTTATTCTTTAAAACATTTGAAAATATTTTCCTTCATTTTAAAAGAAATGATTTAAGGCTTCAAAAATCATTTTCAATACTAAGGGTTCGATTTTACCATAATTGATTTATTCAATTATTTACTTAGTTCATAATAATAACGATTTTAACTATGCAAAGTAAAAATCGTTTTCCCAATTACACAAGGTAATATTTAATTTCCCCAAATTACTCCTGGTAATATATTTTTATATTTATTTACTCCTAGTAAAATATAATCTTTAATTTTCACTTAAGAGATTTTAAAATACTATTAAACTTAAGTAATAAGTTAATTTCCATAAATTAAGAAGTTAAAATAAAATATAATTTCATTATATATATTTTATTATATAAATATTATTATAGTTCTTTTAAATATTAAACATATAAATATTTAAATACCCAAGTATTTAATATACATATATATTTTAATATAACTATAATAATATTATATATAATTTTTAATATATAATTACTTATATATAAATATATTTATATTTAACAAATATAAATATATATACATATACATATTTATTGCCGAATATATATTTTGCGAGTCGGTCCACGTACTTTCAATATATATATATATATAAATTCCTAGGCAAATATTATAGTAATATTATTTATCCATAGATAATAGGTAGTGTGTGTATATATATACACATATATACTCGTATATACCTCAGTATACTATATACATGTATATACACACCCACTTAACCTATTCGCTTGAGTCCATTCACGTTATGAGCATAATACTGTAAGTCTGATAAACAAACAATCATCACTCTCAAGCACAAAGAAGTAAACTAGACTCCTAAAGCCTATGGATGACTTATCAAGACCAACTTATCTGACTTGGTGTCTCAGAACCTATATTGACGTGTGTGTATGCTCATTTGGTACTCGTTACTGCTTACCTGACCAAGTTCTTCCCCGAGTGATATTTCTCCTCTGCCTGGAGGATTGATCCTCTTTCCTGCACATCATGACACGACAACGGGAGTCATATGCTCAAAATGAAGCAGAATACATAAAACATTTCCAAAAGTTAGATTCTTCACAAATCAATAACCTTCTATTCTCCTTTATGCAGTATTTCACCCAGAATAACATCAAATGAAACAACATTCATATTGAAAACAAGGTACAAGCATCATTAATTCACCTCCAGAATTCTTATTTACTCTTATCTAGTAATGGTAAATTGTAACGTCACAATTTGGGATGTAACAAAACAGCAGGCTATGAATTGGCATGCCACTCTCGGAAGTCCTCCCAACACCAAATAAAGCCTTCAAACTGTTTGCTGGTCAATAAGACGCTCAAGGCACCCCTAAATGAGACTCCAAAGGGCAGATTAGAAGTAGCAGCAACCTTAACAAAGCCCAAACATTAGTAAACCCAGTTGTACGGCCTGCTGGGAGGGGCGATCAACCCTCAGAAATCCATCTCTCCTTCAAAAATTCTGCAACTTGGTGAATCAGGTCGCCCTAGGGAGAAGAACAATATAAGCCAACAACCACAAAAAGTTATGCACTCATCCAATCAGCACAAGCAACTTGCTGGTATGACCTAGGCATGGAAAATGGTACAGCCAGTAGCTGGTAACTTAGAAAACCACTCCAAAAAACACTCCTAAGCTCTACAAAATCAAATATCACACCAAAAACATAGCTAGAAAACATCAAAGGAAGACATAATTGAAAGCAAAATTGGAAACCATCACCAATAGCTCCAATGGTGACTTCTGCAATGAAGCCACACCCACATCCAGCTAGGGAGTATCTCTCAACTCCGAAACTAGAGCAACTTTGAAGGTTGACGTCTCCAAATCCCTTGAAGGATTCAATCCTCACTCCGACAACACTTCGTTATCATCAAATAACATGAATGAAATGAGAGCCCAAGGTGAGCTTAAATAGAGATTAGGGCTCACAATTTGAAATGGGACGCCCAACTCAAAGAAATATTAATTTACTTTATTTTTCACTTATCCCACCATTTTGGCATCCACCTTTTAAAAATAACTTAAGTCATCAAGCCTAGGCGTGGAGGTATAAGGGGGGTCATGTTTGAACTTTATAACTTAAGTCATGAAAATTGCTTCTTCAAAGACTTAAGTGATGGTGGATGAATAATATGCCAAAAATATTAGAACTCACCAAATTGAAGTTGCCAACCACTGCCAAAATTGGAAACCCTACACTGCATTGTTGCCAAGACCAAGTGCCCACAATAGCACTTACTAAAAATTGAAAACTACTAAAAATAGTTTCAAACTCCAAACTAGATCACATTGAAACTTACTAAAAATAGTAAGTTCTAAAAATAGACATTGATAAAAATAGAAATACTACCCACCAAAGCCCAGAAAAACCCAAAAAACTCTCTGGCGACATCTGCATATACACCTAAAAGTGCTAACAAGTGTAACAACCCTCTTCTTAATACTCAAGTAATCTCAAGAATTTACTAGAAGGTAAATCAACTTAGTAAACATAAGAGAGAATTTTTTTTATTTTTTTCATTTGCATAAGTACAAGAATAAAGTATAACTTTTCCAGATAAAATTCAAACTTGAATTCGCATGTTATCATAAATAGAATAAAGATAATTCCTTACAATATTCATTTATATCACATAAGATACACTTAGCATAAAGAATAGTTTTACCTCATAGGTTTTGACTGTCGTAAGCCAGAACATGGAGTTCACTGCATCTGGAATGTTGATATTGATCTTCACAAGACTCGTGAGTCTTCTGCTACAGAGGGAGAGCATCATCCGAGTGCTTTTCCTCCAACCACGGACTCAAGTAGTCCCCCGCGCACTTCCTAACTGGAAATGACCCGGCCCTTCTCAAAGAGTATAGATATAAGGAACTGTCTAGTTTCTCCATCTAAGTCCTAGTGATGTTTCCTACAAAACTCAATTGACCTTACAACTCTAGATCCCTTCTAGCTAATTATGATCATTCGGATGGGTCATGCCATCTAGCCACACCCCTCTAACTTGTCATAGAACTATCACAATTTGCAGTTTTAATTACTCTATTGGTACTCTAGACACAAATTAGTCTGTATAGAAAAATCCATTCTAGCCAACCTGACTTAGAACTAATCCTTAATCTAGGATATACATGTAATGTAAATAATTAGGTATTTCAACCTTTTAAAAGTCCCTTATTGCATTCTTGCAATATCTAGGGTTTATGACTTCCTGTCATTTGCTCCCAAGATTCAATACCCAACATCTTTGATGTGTTAATTCGAGTTTTGACATAATCATAGAATCTCTTAAGGTGTTATAAAGACTTCCTATCTTACTCTATGATTTTCTCAACCTTTCATTGTCAATCAATATATATATGTACAATGTCATATCCGACATAAGAGTTTAGACTCCCTACATTCTCCTTGTTTCAATACTAGGCTTTGGCTTCTCTAACCCAACACATGGAAATATCAACATCCTTGATTTTCCAAGGGTAATAACATAAGTGTAACAAATCATAAGAACCAAATGCTTTTAGTCTTTCCTAGACCACTTGGCATTGTTTGAGTTCACACTATACATACATGAACAAACATAGTTTTCAAGGTATACACTCACCAATATAATATCAAGAGGATACTAACATTTCATATCAAAGATCTTGATCTAAGTTAATCTTTCAAGCCTTTAAAAAAAAAGGTTTGACTTATAAAAGATAATGATCTATTTTCAACCTCTTGGTCTATTTGAGCCTATTGACTTTCTTCATAGGTTAAGTTATGAACTCATATACAACTTCCTTTATTACTTAAACATTTATCAATCTCTATAGTTTACCACCATCATATTGAATTAAGTTACGAATCTCTCCTTCTTTCTCACCTTGAGGTAAAGCATTCCAGCGATACCCAATCTTGGGCTATCTTCGTCTTCTATGCACTTAGCACTAACATAAGTTCTATTGAACAAGAACTTTGAGATTTTCATCCTTGCATTGCCTAGTTTACTCCCTCTCCCGAGATAACATAACATAAGTGATAGTCGTTAATTGAAAGGCTATTTAAATGTCCGCATCCTTGGCTTGCCTATTCTCCTGGTTTAGTTTTTACAAAAGACATGCAAGACTCAATTTCGCATAAGGAACATATCAAGAAGATAACACTCCTCTACTTCATTATAATACAAGATTGATTTCCATGATTCATCCCCAAACTCGACTATGCCAAGGAGGGTTTGAGGTATCATACTAGAAATACCTTTAAGCATCTAAATCATTCCAAAGCAATCAAGAATTAAACTTTCTCATCATGGAGATTTAAAAAAATTTAATAATGATTCGTGAATGAGTTGGGTTAAGGCATAACTATCACATTACCGGTTTTAATAAACCATTATCTACACAGCGTATTTATGCATACGTACAAGGAAAAGACCATACCCATAATAAAGAGAAGAAAGACTACTTACCTTTAAGATGGCTATTTGGATATTTAGCTTACATGGCTAGATTCTTGCCAACTGCCTGAAGAATATTTTCCATTTTCTAAACTAGATGTTCTTATCCTCTTAGTCTCCCTCCAAGAAAAATCACCTCATAGAACGAGTGCCATAGCAAGATTACAATGGATCAAATCATTTAAGATGTACTTCTTGCTTCCAGATTTGATATTTACTATCACGATGCCAACTGCCCAAAAGAGAAATAGATGTAGAGGTTCTTTGAGCTCATAGTAGAGGTTTATGTTAATGAAGGTCATAGTAGAGTCACTGAACGACGCTTGAGAGATATAAACCTTCATTAAGACCAGCAATGACCACCCAAGGCTCTGAATGGCTCCCAATAGTATTTAGAGCATAAGGGTTTACTTCTCTTCATCTTCTCACACCCCTGTTGACGTGGTTTTTGCGACTACACCAACACAGAATAAAGTTGCCAACGGCTACTCTATCCTCTCTTGAACAAAGTTTCCTACGTGCTAAGATTGCGAGATAGATCATACATTTAATTCCAAGGTTCCTTCATGCAATAGAATACCCTCAGTTGGCTCGATGTGTTTTGCTGGTATTTCAAGGGGACTTACACAATTGTTCGACAGCTGATAACAGACAGTAGATTAAGGGCTTTCGCGTGGTTCGAATGATTTGGCAAGTGAGCACAAGTTTCCTAATTCTAACCAGGAATGAACTGAATTTAAAAGAGTGTAGGGCCTAAGAAGTTTATGTTCTATCTAAGGACGGGATGTGGGATCAATCTTGACAGACTTCAACCAGACTCTGCTCCGCCTCACATTGGACAACTTACACAAAGTCAGTGCAATCTTCAAGGGAGTAATAAGAGGTTTTCAAACTATAACTCAACATGTAAGTACCATCAGAACGACGCATACAAACACATGAATCACAATCAAAGTTAAGTTTGTAATGTTTTCTAGTTGACCACACAAGGAAAACTTGTCGTTAGCAAGCCGCTAGTGGTATGGATAAAAATGAAGCTGCCTCGATTAACACCACAAATCCACGGCTAACATTTACTTGCATGAAAAATTACTCTATATTAAGTTACTTCTTGATTCTACGTGATTTGGAAGGACGAAGAAGCCTCGCTAGCTACTCATAACAAAGAGGAGATCACCATCAATGAAAAACTCTTTTATTATGAAAGTGTTCACAACAACTTCTTACAAAGTATTCAAATGGAAGACTTTCCTTCCTTTTCAAACTACACTATGCTATGCTATCAACTACACTATCAATCTCTCTGCTCTAGTCTCTAGTCTGATCTCTAAACTCTACTTCTACTAAAGTACAAATGAGGGGGACTCCCCCGTTTATAGCTGGCCAAGTCCAATGGACGGCTCAGATTACAATTGGTTGGATGGCCCAGATTGTGCCACCTCAGCCCTAAACAAGGTTCACCCTAAAAACTGCCACAAAGAAGAGTGGGGTAATAAATGAGCCATTAATGTCCATCTTCCGAAAGATTCTTGTCTGGAAACGCGTTCACACTGCTCTTGATCCTCTTGGACTTGATCAAACAATTTCTTCTTTGTCACTTGAGTTATACTAAGTCTCAACACTTAGCCATTTTTCGCAACTTTTCTCCCTTCGAGGTTGAAATGTCATCTTGGATTATTTTCTTCATCACTTAAGTCATCACCGCTTGGTCTCGACGTTCCTCCTGCAAAACAAGCAAGGAGAAGGGTATTAGAACACTTCATAATATAAATTCACTTTACTTACCAGGATTTTCATGTTTTGATCTCCAAGGGTTCATTGTTTTTCCTCTAGCACAACTTTGCTTTCTTCATGATTTTCCAACATCTTAACTTCAACTGTATCCCCTTTACTTTTCCAGCTGAGGCGTTCGCAATTTTGATCTCGATCATCTCTGGCTCAGGAAAATTATCTTCATGAAGAACTTGAGCAAATTCACCTAGGCAGTTCCTTTCAAATTCATAGTCTGGAGTATTTTACCTTGAAAACACATTTTCTTCACTTTGCCTTAGAAAATTTTCAAATTTTCCCTTAGGAAAACTCATCAATTCGATGCCCATCAAAATCTTTATCCTGAAAGCTTCGGCAAAGTGTGGAAGACTTTGAAATCTATTCCTCATCGAAGATCTTCAATACCCAAAAGAAAATTTTCTTCAGAACTTGTCGAATCCATGGGTACACAACGAACGGGTTAATTTAATTTTTTGAATTTTGAACCTTAGAAAATAATTTTTTAGCAAATTTAATCCATTTCTTCATCCCCCTGAGAATTTTTTCTCGCTCCGACTCGAAATTTTTTATCAACCCCGTGAAGCTGGCATTCACTGACTTCATCTCTGGCAATTTCATCCAAATTTCATACTTCCAAGTCCAGGCGTGATTTTGATAATACTTAAAAAAATATATTTAGATTGCCTTAGGAAAAAAAATTTATTTGATCTTCAAATCATCTTCCTGTGATGAGAAAATTTTATTGTTTTGACTCACTTAGGAAAATTTTCTCCTTGAATGCCTTGGGCGCATTTGATAGGAGGTATTTTAAATTTCAAAATTTTCCAACGCCTTGAAATATTCCTCACATAACTTCTAGGCGCCTATAGAGGAATCCACTTTAAATTTCCCACACTTAGAAATATTTCCAAGGTCAAAATGTTCAAGGCATTTAACTTCAAACTCCTACGCCTAGATTCCCTACTCACCTTGGGCGCCAACAAGGGGTCAAGCTTCAAGTGTTAACACTTAAAATATTCTCAAAGGGACCCACTTCATGCTTTGGACGCCTTGTATTTTGCATGTCAATGCTTTATTTGGACGCCTTGATTCTTTGTCTTCATGCATGTATTCTTGTCTTTAATTGGGCGTATTTTGTCCTTTTCCTCTTTTGCATGCAATTGCTTTGACTTTGTCTTCATGCATCTTAGGCGCATTTTGAAGGGTGAGCATCCAATCTTGAACACTTAGAATATTTTGAACATCTTCCTTGGGGTATGGGTGCACTTCACGGGTAGTACTTCCACTTTCAAAATTTTGAAGTCCTCTTTCCTCATTTAAGTTCTTGGGCGCATTTGGGCTTGTGAGCTTCAAATTTGTTTGCCTTAGAAACTTTTCCATCATCCTCTAACTTCAAGGGCGCAAATGAGGTTTGCTACTTCCATCTTCAAATACTTAGCACAATTTCCATGTCTTTCCTTATGGCGCAAACAAGGGAGCATATTTCAAGTTTTGAACACTTAACCAACTTTCTCCTCCATCTCTAAGTGAAGGCGCATTTAGGGGGTCCAGCTTTCAATTTCCAGACTTAAACTTTTCAACACTTAGCCTCCTTAGCTCCTAGGCGCATTTGGCAGGGGCAACTTCCAATTTTGTGACTTAAAAATTTCTTTGCACAGCCACCTTGTGATGGGCGCATTTTACCCATGGAGCATCAAATTTTCATGACTTAGGAATATTTCTATCAGCTCTCCTTCAAGGGCGCAAATCATACCCTGAGCTTCCATTTTTCAACACTTAGCAAAATTTTCATCCATCTTCAGCTTCAAGGGTGCATGTGTGATAGGGAGCTTTGAATTTGCAAGACTTAGAATATTTTCACTCCACCTCTCAAGCTAGGGCGCATTTAGGAGTGCCTCCTTCAAATTTCCATGCCTTAGTCAATTTCCAAGCTTCTTCTTTGACCCTGGGCGCATGTGACCCCTTGAACTTCAAACTTTAAGTACTTAGAAGATTTTTCTATCATCTTCTCCCTCAAGGGCGCAATTCAAGGTGTGCACTTTGAGTTTTGAACACTTAGAAACTTTTCCTGCCTTCATTCCTCTTCAAGGCGCATTTTGCTTGTCAAGCTTCCACTTTGAAACACTTAGAATATTCTCAGGCCACCTTTTCAAGCTAGGGCGTATTTGGAGGTGTGGGCTTCCAATTTTGGATACTTAGAAGATTTCTTGGAGCCTCTTCAAGCTTGGGTGCATATCCCCCTGTGAGCTTTCAATTTGATGACTTAGTCAAATTTTGAAGTCAATCCTTCAAGCTTGAAGCGCATTTGACCCTCTGAACATCAAATTTTGAACATTTGATAAAAATCCTATCTTCCAAGTCCTTGGGCGCCTGTGGAGGGGTCAACTTCAGATTTGTAACACTTTGACCTGTGAGCCTTCATTTTTGCCTTGGTAGAATTTTCATCTGTCTTCAGCCTTTTAAAGCGAATTTGGATGCTGGACTTGAAAAATTATCAGTTTCAGTGAATTTTATGTTCTTTGCCTGATTTAGGGTGACTCGATCATGCTAACCCTAATTTGCTATTTTTAGAAAGTTTGTCAATTTTGCACTTCAAGCCAATTCCAAGCTCCAAAAAGGTTGGATTTTGCTTTGTTATGAACCTCGGGATGCGTTTGTGCTGCTAGCGTCTGATACCTGCCTCCACCTGCTATTTTTAGAAAGTTACTAAAAATAGCAGTTGCTCAGAATGTCCTCAAATCTCACATGCTGAATGCCTGAAGTGTGGTGATCATAGTTGGATGCTGCATTTATGTGATTGTCGTTCCTTGCCCTTGAATTTAGGAAACCCTAATTCCCCTCTCCAAGCCTGCTAAAAATAGTAAGTGCCTGATTTTATGTTCTCTACAACTCCGTTTGTCTTGAAATTCGCGCCATGGGATCTTTATCAGCTGCTTGACCTGTTCATACTAACACTTCACGCTGACCTGCTATTTTTGGCATGTTTCTGGAGGTAGCTTGCTATTTATAGTAACTGCTTGCTTCTGAGACTTCCACAACTCCGTTCGTGTTGAAATTTGAATAGCGTGCTCCTCACCACATGACCTACCTGTTGATGTCGGCGCCTGATGCTGACTTTCTATTTTTAGCCTGTTTCTGAAATGACTTACTATAAATAGTAAGTATTCCATTTGCCTTCAAATTTTACCAGTAGACTCCTTGAAAGATGCTGATCGCGGTGGTATACACCGGTTTTCGAAAATTCTGACATTTTACCCCTTTTTGGGTCCCGAAGCTGGAAACCCTAATTCATCTTGCATGCATATCAAACGATCTCCATTTGTTCTCGTTTCTGTTGCATTGTGATCAGCTCGTGATTCTGAAGTGCTGGGAGGCGGCTGCCGGGATGCATCTGCTAAAAATAGCAAGTTCCTGAATAAGTGATTATCTATGTTTGCATGTCACATCACTACAAAGCTCTCGAAAAACCCACAAGGAATATGCAGACATGCAAAAAAAACGCTGACATGCAAACCCTAAAAATAGCCCCGGAAGACTGAATTCTGAAAGTCGTTATCTCGCTTTGCATGTCACACCATCGCGAAGGTCTCAGAAAACCCAAAAGGAATCTCTAGACATGCGTTGAAAAACTCTGCATATAGGCCCTGAAATTGGCTCCGGAAGCTGAATTGCTAAAAATAGTAAGTCGTCTGTTTCAGCTCAAATTTTGCACGCAAGCAGCTTGGTGTGTTCTGAATGCAACATGGCTGTCGGAATTTCAAAAATGTTGACGGAACACCTATAATTGCACACTTACTAAAGATAGTAAGTACTTCAGAATCTGACGAAACTTCAGTGGAAGCCTGTTGGAAGCACACTAATATCAATGTTAAGCTCTGTTTTCAATTTATTCACCTCATTTGACCACAAATTGGTTGGAAAGATGGAAACCCTAATTTTCGGACTTGGCCAAAATTCGCATTTAAGCTCACAGACGAGCACAATCCCCGAAAGGTAGACATTAGAAAAGAGACAGAGAGAGAGAAAAACCAAAGCCAAAAGACCAGAATGGAGCAAAAATTAGGGGTCCCCATTTGCAATGGGGCGATGTGTGAAAAAGGTCACAACAACCCCCAACAATAGGTTTCAGACGTTAACTCATGTATTGAAAATGTAGTTATGGCCGCCCTACTTCTAGCATATGTTTTGCTTCATATCCCCTTTCTCCTCTAACTCCCGCTCTCTTCTGATTTTAACAATCAGTTACAATATTCGGTTAACATTCCCTAACTGTCGCTTCCAATTTTCTCCAATAAATTTGAAAGAAACGGTTTTAAAAGAAGATACGAGTAGCTCATGGCATTCATAATGATAGCCACGTTTTCCATCGTGGATATCCACGTTTAACTCCACACTTATTATTGTGTCCTTTGGTAGAATAGCTACTGCCTTAAACAAATTCCTTAGCATGTTAAACAATATATAAATATTATATATATATTAAAACCTTGCCACTTCGATATGTTGTGCCACGACGAATTTGGGCTCCACAAAACATTTATTTTCCTTGTTTGCCACCTCCAAGAAATATATCGTGGCTTATAATAGTCCACCAAGATACTTAAACAAGCTCTATGATCGACACTTAGCCACCGTTTAAAACTTAGCCCGAGCTTCCTATCATTTGAAAACAAATTAAATCATGTTCCACGTTTCCATCCCATAGCTATGAAAGTCGGCTTAGGTTGCCAATAGAAAATAAAGATAATAGTAATCAGACCATATTGAGGCATTATTGCAAGGAATACAACGTTGGTCCATACATTGTTATAGAATGTCTTAGCCATTTTCATTATCACACCAAGACGTGTATATAATGAAGCGAAAATAGACACGGGTATGCATATCCTAACTTTCCTCACAAGATCGAGGATTATCTTGATGGTCCTTTCCAAAGACTTAGGAATTATTTCCCATCTTAATTGCATGCCTATTTTCGAGGAAACTACCTCCCTTTACAAAGATGGCGTGAGTGGTTTCTCCCACTCGTCCAACTACCACAATCAAAGCTCGCACAAGCATGACACTTGCAAGACTACGGTGAGCTCCAAGCTCCCATTAATTATGATGTCCACTATATCATTTTAAAAGCTTGAAAATCTATTTCCAACGATAAATTAGTGAGCCACGAACTTTCAAGGCTCATGTTGGCATTAGAAACAAGATGATATCCTTTTGAATTCAAAACGTGCTCCTCACGTGAGAGTTGAGCTAAACAATAAGCTCTACGACTAGATTAGCCATTTAGAATAATCTCATATTATATATAAATATATTAAAACTTTCCAGATTAATATCAACATTACCAAACAAAGTCGATGACGTTCACTATTAATCGACACACAAGCGGAGTCACCCCCCCCCCCAATATGCACTTTCAATATTATCATCATGATCAACGTCCTTATGCAATATCCCAATGAGAGTCATTTTTCATTGCAATAGCTTATGCATGTACGCATGTACGCATACGTACTTCAACATACATGTCGTATGTTGACATTATTTATGTCTTTGTACACACCTATGCATCCATGCACCCATCTATACGTGTACGAGTACATATGCTTACCTTATTGACAAGGTATACCTATATTCATATATTCATTTGTTTTATTTAATAACAGAGAGTTAATAACCCTTAAGAGAATCATATCAACACAAGGGTCAAATAATCGATTACTAATGACAAGCTTCTAAACACGATAAACAACAAGAACTAGACTTAAACGACATCAAAAACTTGTCGAATCAAGAAATAAACTTAGACTAAAAGGGTCGAGTATCCCTTACCCGACTTAACTAGGTTCACCATTTTGCATCAACACTAGACCTAAGATGGCAACAACCTATTCTTTTCCTTGTATCTATATCCTTCTCTCCAATGATGCTCTCCCTTTCTCAGAGGGTGGAAACCTGATTCCTGGATGCAACTTTCCATCACCAATTAAAGATTAGTGTATTAATAATAATTTCATAATCCTCATGAAGTCATCACATCTTGACAACTTTTAAACACACGACAATTTTTAGTGAAATAAACGTAACCCAAGATACATTGATTTTTCCAGACATTTAATCATAGAATCATGCATAATCATCGAATAATTACTTCAAAAGTAAAAAGTAAAACAAAGTTCAAGTTGGGATGTAACAACAAGAATCCTCCAAGAATCTTGGAATCCCTGAAACTCCTCCGTTGAGCCTACAGGACTTCAAAAATAGGCTAACGGTCACTAATAAGCTTAGGATTGAGAAGGGGGCATTACATTTATGTGAATGATATCATCATTACAGGTAGTGAGGCATATTTGATTGAAGAAATCAAATGTAATTTGTGTAAGGCTTTTGACATGACAAACTTAGGCCTCCTACATTATTCCCTAGGTGTACAGGTTTGGCAGATAGATGGTGGTATTTTTTTTCTCAATCTAAATATGCCTAGAGTTTGCTAGACAAGTTCAGAATGATAGATTGCAAAATCTCGTCTACACCTATAGAGAAAGGGCTGAAGCTTTCAACCAAAACCGACTCAAAAGTAATCAATGAGTCAGCATTCAAGCAACTAGTGGGCAGCCTTATCTATCTTACAGCCACTAGACCTCATTTGAGTTATGTTGTGAGTTACATTTCCCGTTTTATGATAGCCCCAAAGGCAAAACATTAGGTTGCGACGAAGCCGGTACTCAGATACGTGAAAGGGACACTTGACTTTGACATTTTGTATAGTAGAAGCAAAGATACTGGGCCAATTGAGTTCACAAATTGAAATTGGACAGATTTTGTTGATGATAGGAAGTTCACTTCCAGATATGTTTTTAGTCTTGGTATTGGGGTAGTCACATGGACCAGTAAGAAGCAACAAGTGGTAGCTCTTTCCTCCATAGAAGTAGCGTACCAGGGAATAGTCAAAGCAACATGTGAGGCAATATGGCTTCAGACGATGCTTTCAGACATGCAAATATCTCAAGCAAGGCCTTAACCCTTGTTTTGTGACAATCAAGGGGTGATAAAGCTTGCCAAGAATCCAATCTTCCATGAGCGTACCAAACATGTGGAGCTTCATTGTCATTTTATCAAGCAACTTGTAGAAGATGGATCAGTGATGTTGCAGTATTTTCCTACTAAGGACCATACTATAGACATTCTTACCTAGTCCTTGAGTAAATTTGTAAATTTCAAGATAAGCTTGGTGTAGTTAGTAGAATGACCATTAAGGGAGGGTATTAAAGTAATGTTTTATATTGTAATGGTCAATTAGATTTTAGGATAGACTTTAGGAATATTCTTTAATAAAGTCATGTTGACTTTAGATATTTTTCTTGAGTTGTCATCCTTATCCTGTGTGGATAAGATTTTTGTCATCCTTATCCTCTATGGATAAGATATTTGTAATCCTATATAAGGATGCTTTTGCTCCTTATTTCTTAATAGATTTTTATGCAATCTTGGTAAACTTTTTGTGTGTTGTTTTTGTAATAATAATTCCTATTCAATTATGCATGTTCAATATATATATATACAAGCATCATAATTCCCACTCAATCACCCATGCTCAAAAGGTTAGTGTATATTATGAATGCTTGATTAATGTTATCATATATTTGTTTGAAATTTTCTTATATTTTAGAACCTTTGTGTGCATGGGTAATTGAATAAGAATTACCGAAAAGGAATTTTGTCAATGGTAGTGAGCTCAGGTAATCAAGATGAGTTCAACAATACTTTTCAAAATGCAGTTTCAACACTCTAGGAACTCTCCACACTTCTTGGAGAAGTTTGCTATTTTTGAAAAGCACCATTTTTCATAATGTTTGATATCCTGAAAGCTTAAAAGTATTTTGACATGGTCAGAATTCATATTTGGTCTATTCTAATATTTCCGCAACTTGTTGATTGTGCAGAAGTATAAATATTTTTAATTATAAAGTGACTCATATAGTTCAAAAGTAAATTAAAATAATAAGTCATTTTATAAAGAGATAAATATTGTTTCTCTATAAAATTATTAAATGATTATAAAATATAACTTTCAAAAAGATTCCAAAGGGTTATAAAAGGAGGTTGAGAAAAGTCATTTCCTCATTCTTGATATTCTGGATTTTTTATATTTTCTTGAAACTCCAGATGTGGAGGTTGAGCGGGTTTGTTCAACAACAATCCTAGGACAAAAACCCAAAGGTGAAGATTGGTTTCGGGAGTGAAAGATCTTCCCTAGCCAATACAACATGATTCATTCAAAGTCACAATTTATGCTGAAAGGATGCAGTTTGAAACTAATTTGTGCTGAGCAGAGTTATATTTTTCAAGTTTCATTGATATTTGCAGGCACCAAAAGGAAGAAATATATTATAAGATTTGCTAGCAAAATAAATTATAGCGATTTGTGCTCTTCAATCTAGCTGTCCCATTCAAGTTAATGTTCTAAATATTCATTGAGGGCATCTCATTGCAAATATAGACTGAGATTGAAAGGTATTAATAAATCCTTATAATTTTGCATCAAAGTTTTTCCCTTGATACATTTGCTAAGGGCCTAACAAGCAAACCGTACCAATCTTGGAGCTACCATGAGTTTCTTGAATAGTAGCATGAGTTTAGGAGGTGAAGCGCTAAATTTGGAAGGGTTATTTTACTTTGTACTTGGCAGCCGCTACACTTACACATGTTCTTTGAATGTTTGGTGATGAGATATATCTGTTTTTGGTGGGAAAGAAAATCAGTTTGGAGATCCATCTATACCTGACCGCATACACTAAGAGGAAGGTGCTTTGGATTTTGGAGGAAGTCGCTGCATATTTAAGGATACCTGGACCCTAGTAAAGCAGGCCACCCCATGTTTATAGCTTCTTCTGCTGTTAGGGAAGGGACACAGACATTGGAGGAATTAAGGAGGAGACATTTACATAACAAAGGAGACTGCACAGCTTACAAGGTGATCACATATTAATAATCTGATTCTACATATCATTGGTTGCTGATCTAGGGTTCTACAACAGAGAAGGACTTCAGGTTGAAGAGTTTCAATCAGCAAGCCCCCATTGCATAGAGTTTCCACATTTGTAACAATTCCACAATCAAGTTTCAGACCAGCACTTTGATATTCATATCGTTATAGGTATCTATCAGCTGAATTCCAATAAGAAAGTGTTTGCCATTGTTTGACAGATTGTCTAGGAAGTGTGTAGCATGACAATTGTATGAAAAAAATGTCCATAAACTATTTAAGGTCTACAAGTGTTTGTGATTATGTTCATCTGGAATTAATATAGTTGCAGCTGTTCCTAGACACTAAATTCATAAATTCATGATTGGTACCATGTTCCCTAATTGTTTGACTAAATGCCTGTGAGTCAAATTTGAAATCTTTGCAAGTTATTTGAAGAAAATTGGTAAGGAACTTCAGAATAGAACAGATTTGTGGTTAAAAACACTAGTCGCATGCACTGACAGAGACAATCAGCAGGCAAAAACAGGCATTAGCAGTAGGACAGGCACAGTAGAATAGTAGGGTCATAATAAAAAACCCTAGACACCATAAATCAAAAACTGTAGATAACCGAGCCAGTAGAAACTAGAAATCCTAACCCTCAGAAATCAGAAACCCTAGCCACAAAAAATTCAATCAGAAACTTTATATGCATGTTATGTGGTTATCTGAACTTAATTCCTGTTTTAGGCTAAAATATGCATACGATTATGATTTTATACTATTTTTGTACAAAAATACCCAACCCCAATTTTATTTCCATATTGGCATACCCCAATCCCTAAATCCAAACCAGAATAGTTTTCAATTTTGCAAATAAGAAAAATTCATTACAAGGATGGTACAAGGCATAGTTTGAAGACTCTGTGAGTACTCTGCAAGACAAGCCAAACTCCCAAGTCTATGAGTTCGCCGAGCCAAGTTGACTAAACTCCCATGCCAAGTCTGGCTGAGTCTTGGAGAGTACTCGGCTGAGTCATGTTCCAAGACTCTCGAGTCTTAGTCTGGGACTTCTGAGTCCAAAGCTCAAACTCTTTCAGCACCTGAACATAACCGACATAGTGACTGAAATTTCAAATTTTGAGAGTTTTAGGATCATATGACATGTGTAATGTTTGAATTATGACAAATTGATAGTCAAATTAGACTTTTATGTTCTCTAAATGCATTGATTTCTTTTTTTGTGTAATTATGAGGTTTTTTGCCAAGTCCATGCCGAGTTTTTTGCCAAGTCCCGAGTCTGAGTCAAAATTTTGAGCTGCAAAGTCCAAGCCATGTCCGAATTTTCAAGCTATAGTACAACGAGCTATTTTCCAAGAAAGAAATTAAAAGGAAAACAGCTGAAGAGAATTGATTGTGAAAACAGCTTCAGAAGTTCACTAGAATAGTTTTGTAATTTGACTTTCATCTTCCACCCATTTAGTTTCAGTTGATCTCAACAAGTTTCCTTTCATTGATTGGGGAAAACTCCAGTGTCTTTGTAGCCCGTGCAAACGGCATGCATCACACTGAATGCTCAGACTTCAGCTTCTTATAGAATCACCTTTGAGCCAATTCTCAAATCCAAAATTCAATCTGAGCTATTTATGGTAGGTAATTTTTCTATCACAATTGATTTAATTCGTCTATTTGTTTGTTAACAAATAAATCAAATGAAAGGAAATATACTTAAATCTGTCTTTACCTATTGAGATTAGTTATAGCTATGTTATGATTTTGGATGGGTGATTGTTGCACGTATCATGGTTTCACTGTTTTTGTAGCTCTTTTACTGATATTCCTGGGGCTCTCCAGGATGATATATTTATTTTAAAGATCATGAATATTAATCTTTGCCTCATGTTCTTTCTGTCTATTATTTGATTTATATCTTGATGCCCACTTGGCAGCTTCATCCTCTAATTGATCCGTCTTGCCTTTCCATAGAATGTGTCTTAAAAACATAAGCCATCATATTGAAATTTGTATATCAATTTCTTATCGCCTCTCAATGCTCCTTGCATATCTGTACTATCCTACACAGATCTATCACAATAACTTTGTGCAATCTGACAGAAATAAGATAATAGTGTCTCCAACTTAAAGATATATATTGCTAGGCTGACTTAAGCATCTTGCATATAATTTTATGAAATCAAACCAGATGTATGTCTGGAACCTAAGTTGTTGGCTCGGGTACAGGTTCAGATGCAGGTTCGGGTTCGGGCTCGCCGGTTTGACAATTTTTTTTTTCCCTAGGGTACGGGTACATGTACGGCCGTACTATATATATATATATATATAATTAAATTATAAATTTATAAACATAATGATAATGCCATAGACTCATAAGCATGCTCAAAATTATAATTATATGATCATAAGGCCATAATGCCATAGAATATTGAAACAATGAAATACGCCATACAGTAATACCTCATATAATCTGTAATCATATTCATAATTTGCAAAAATGTAAATAGAAAATTACTAAATAGTAAATACTCAAGTCTTAAAATGTCATTACACATTGAAAATTCAAATTACAATCAAGACAATATTTAATTCAGTATTACTATTCTTCAAATTCGTCGTCCTCAATTGGTTCAATTTCATTTGAACCACTATCTATTAGATTGCCACTCCCACTAGGTGCATTAGTTGCCTCATTGTCATCTATAGAAGCCAAGGTAAGTTGTGCAACTGTAGCATCTAAATCAGCAGACTCAGGGGCGAGATCCCAATTCTTTGACACACCCTCATTGTATTCAGGTTTCTTATGTGATAAAAGACAAAGGTTGGAGTGTATATAGACCAAATCCTCTGCTTTTTTTGCACCCAAATGTTTGCGCTTGACCAAGTGGATGAAGGAGTATGTACTCCAATTCCACTAAGATGAAGAGGAACTTGCAACCTGTTGATTATGCACACAACATTTAGTAATTAGTATTTACTATTTAATTTTACTTGTCGAAAATAATCATAATATATAGCATAATAGCATCGAATGAAAAATGAAAAAATAAATAAAAAGATACATACTTGGGAGAGTATTTAAATTGCAAGAGGTTGCAAGTAAATGGAGCCTTGACCATGTAGATATCACCAATCGCATTTTTCCTATATTTGTCTAGATGAGCGGAAACATCATGATTTTTTGCAGATATGAATTAGCTAAACTCGTTCATGACAATGCTTTGGATTTCTTTATCTACAAATATCTTTCTAAATGCAGCCTTATAGCCAGCAGCAACCTCTGCATCCCTATATGTTGCCACCCTCCTCGGCAATGAAAGTATCTCTTTGCTAAATTACTTTGGTGACAAAGCAAATGCTAAGAGATGTAAAGGGGTGGTCATCTTGTTCCAACGGTCAACAATAATAGTTTGCATAGTTTCGAAAAATGTTTATGTTGGGTCATGTTCCTTGGCATCTATTATTGCTCTTATTTTCTCCACCATGGAATCCATGCCATCATAAATTTCACCCAAACATGGGCGATCAATATCAGCATACCTAATCATGCTCATAATAGGCTCGGTAAAATTTAAAACATATTCCACACGATCCCACCACTCTTCATCTAAGATCATTGCTTTCACTTTTTGGGCTCTTTCTGTGCTTGATTGCTTCCATACACTCCACAAGTTGTTGATGACCATAGAACCCAAGGCCTCTTGCATGTTCAGAAGTCATCTTAAGACAATTGTGTGAGATGCAAATCAAGTTTCAGCAACCTAACATGGTAAGAAAATGCATGTCACAAATCAGCGATGAAAAATAAAAATAAAAAAATAGAAAATTATATTAAAAAATCAAATTTAAATTACCTTCAACAACTCCAACTTGAAGAAGGTCCTGAAGATGGCTTGTGACATATAGTGATTAGTCACAAACATTTGGATCTCCTCACCCTCTGCATAGATTTGCTTGACCCACTCAATTTGTGTACCAATCTTTTGCATTAGCAAATTGAGTGAGTGGACTACACATGGTGTCCAAAAAATGTGACCATATCTAGCCTCCACTATAGCCCCAGTTGCCCTACAGTTTTTAGCATTATCCGTTATGACTTGAACAACATTTTCAAGCCACACCATTTCAATGGATTCTATGAGGATATTGGCAATAAAACTTGCATCTTTTATTTTTCCTTCACAATCAACTGCCTTCAAAAACATCGCCCCTTTAGGGGACACTGCTATAACATTGATCAATGGCCTATTTTTGCAATCCTTCCATCCATCAGAAATGATGGACACACCTGTTTCGACCCATGTATCCTTGATTACTCTCAATGCTACATCTACTGAAACTTTCTCCTTTGCCAATAAGGTGGTTCGCACCTTTTCATACCCAGGACTAACATAATCAGGAGTTGTCTTAGAAATGGCTTTCACCATTTCCCGCCAATAAGGTGATCTAACAAGGTTGAAAGGAAGCCCATTGCCATAAATGCAACGTGCAATGCTCTCATCTACCAACTCCCTTGCTTCATTTTTGAAGGCTCTATCCAATGGGCCTCTTTTTCGTGTCACCGACATATTTTCTCCTTCAGAAGATTGTGCCATTTCCATGAAAGGATGTGGGCCAGCCGGTTCTGATAAGCCACTAAGTCTTTGCGAGCTTTTACTTTTATTTTTACCTTTATTCAAATATTCGAGCCAAATTTTTTTGTTTTTACAATTTCAAATTACAAGCAGTGCACCCATTAAGGTTAGAGGAGAAAACCAAAACGTGCAAGAAAGCAACTCTAACCAAAATGGCGCCGATGATGGCGAGCATTGGTCAGAGGATCTAAATCAAACTGCTTATACTGTAACTCTAACCAGAATGGCGCCGATGATGGCGAGCATTGGTCAGACGATCTTCTACTCTAAATGCAGAAAAGAACTCAACGTCAAGTATGTGCTACCCAATCCAATGCGGAGTGAGGGGCGACCATATGACGTAGTGATTACAATTATAATGCTTGAGAAGACAATGCGGAAAGCTGGAAATTCTCAACACCCAGAATGTGCTTTCTAACCCAGACTGGGATAGTAGCTACCATAGGGCGGAGGTTAATTAAACAATATCAACTGCTGAAAGTAAGAAGACTATTACAAACTGATAAAGCAAGAATCTATAATGCTGTCAGTACTACTGCCAGCTTACAATGTAAGAGATGATATCTTGCTAACAATGTAAATCAGCTTATAATAGAGTTGTACAAAATTCGTGAACTTAGTTGCTGAGAAATAAAGATCTACAGGAATAGCAAATCTAGATCCAACCTTGTTTTCCAGACTTGGGCAACCTTCTCTGAAGACTCCTCAATGCTTTTGAAGATTCCTTACCACCTTCCAACGAAGAATTTAGCAGATTTCTCAAGACTGTATTACAGACCTGCAACTTTCAAAGCATAACCAGCAACAGTAGATTTCTTGGAATGCTCAAACTCACTCTTAACTCATCCAAATTGCCTATTATGAATTTCAACTCACTAATAGACTAGAGGCGCTAAAGTTAAGAACAGAAAACTGACTTAAATAACAGATTACAGGAAATGCACAGTTCCCAATGCCAATGAAAAGTACGGCCCCAGCAGTAAGGCGATTTCTCTTTTAAAAATCAGAAACTTCTCACAAAAATCTACAACTTTGCCTACTATGGCGCCTAGCCAAGGTGGATAGAAATAGACAATACCCACAATGAAATTTTTGTCTTTTTTTGATTTATGAGATAAACTATGAATCTGCTGTAGCAAACTTGCAAAAACCAAAAACATCAATATGCCAAAAACTGAATCTACTTGGACAAATGCAGATTACAATGCAAAACTTACTACAAAACACTCAACTACGCAAACCTCTCCACTAGGTGCTGTCTCTCAAGCACGAAGTCGAGCCCAGACTAGGAGGCATTCATTCCTCGAAGCAATTCCGCAACCATTTCGGCAGCATAACATTAGCATAGACCAAAGATACCAAATGATGCTGCCAAGACTCCTTTTTATAATTCTCCAGTTGACTTCTCAAAACCCTAAAATCCGCTTTTAGGTCAAAACCCAATCTCCTCAAGGATGGGCGTACTTTTCCTTCAAAGCTTTAGATTTGATATTTTAAATAAATATCATACTTTAATAAATGCGCCCAACAAAGCTTGCTCAGACTTTAGTAATAATTAAAATATTCCTTAATGAGGCGCCACCCTCAAAAGATCACCTTTTTAAAACAACCTTAAGTCATTAACTTAGGCCAAGGGTCAACGTTAAAATATAATAATTAAAACGTGACTTTTTAATTAAATGACTTAACTTATCCTTCCGAATATGCCCTGAAGCCAATACTGAGCAAAACATCTGACCAAACTGAAGCAGGAAGTCAACCGAGCTGAACTCAACTGGAAAGCTGCTAAAAATAGAATTTACTAAAAATAGTAAATTCCGGAAAATGCTCAGAATGCCGAGATGAACACACCACTGCGAAGCTCTCTGAAAACCCAGAAAGGATCCGCCATTGAATCCATCATCTTTGAGCAATGACCTCCTCAAAAATAGGAAACCCTAATTTATCTTCCGACTAGCCTTCGGGTTCCCAAGGAAAAGGCCAACGGTCACTAGAAAGATCAGGTTTGAGAAGGGGACATTACATATTCATAAGAGGATGGTCTGTAGCCTTAAGTGTTTTGAATGCCTTGTCAACGTCCTCTTGTTCTTTAATATAACCCATTATTTGATCCTTTGACAACCCTTTTTTAGTTGGCCCAAGGCAAGGTTTTATTCCTTGATTACCAATAGCACATAAATGGGCTTTCACTCGAAAGTACGAGCTCCTATATGTAGTTCCACATTGGCTGCAACGCCAAACATAACCCCCACCACCGGGAAGTTGTTGAATCATTGTCGTATGTCGCCAAAGAGGTGAGCCTGGATCATATTTAAATTGACTCTTTGCACCTATTCCAACTGAAGTAGAACTATGGACCATTTTGTATGAAGTTATGAACCTAAAATAAATAAAAGCAAGTAATTTTTTTTTAGAAAAAATGGGCATTATAACCCCTTATTTTGCATAAAATGTTCTTAAAAGATTTCAAACCTCACTAGAAAAACAAAAAAAAAACTTGAAAAATCTTCAAAAAAATTATTGAAAACTAAAAAAAGAGGATAGATTCACTCACCTTTGATTGCTCGATCTTCTTAGTGCACCTATTCCTCTCTTGTTTCTATCAGTTGAACTCCTTTGTAGCTCTCACAATCTCACCTTCAAAGAAAAAGAGAAAACCTGCAAAAATCAACTATTTCAGCTTGGAGGCAAAAAAATGGTGTTTTTTGCTCTCTTGAGTTTGCAAAATGAGCCTCATTTGGTTGGCCAAGTCAATATAAGGCAATCTGGGCACTTTTTAGGGTTTTATTTTATGTTTTTAAGTTTAGTTTTTGCCTTTTTCTAGGTTGGGTGACGTGGGTCCGCCCGGGTCCTTCTAGGACCCACAGAGAACCCGGGTGGAAAATGGAGAACCAAGGTGAACCCAGAGAAGAACCGAACCAAGACCAGAACCCACACGTATTTTGGCCGGTTCGGGGGGCTAAACTGAGGAAATCGGTAACTTAGTCTGGAACTACTTTAGTTTCCCAAAAGCATAATCGCCACAATATAATATTTCAGAATACTCTTTCCACTTATCAAGTACAAATGCATAGACTTGATTTATATCTTCAATCAACTTTTTTGTGTATAACTAAGTTGCTGTTATACATCAGCATGAAACTCAATTACATCACTGTGGATGGTCTGCAACTAATCAAGGGATTGAATGGCGCAATCTGCCTATCATCATGAATTTGCACAATTCTTAAAATAATGCAATTTTCCAAAATGATTGTAAGTTTGGCATGGACGCTAAAGATACTTTGATGGAAAAATAGTGCAGTTTTCCAAAGTGATTGTGACATTGGCATAGGTGCTAAAGTCACCGTAATGGAAATCAGTGGCAGCTTCAGTGAATGTCACTTTAAGCTGTTCTAGCTGTTCTGGCTGCACCTGTGCTGGTCAAGGTGCTCCAGCCATACTTTTATCTATCCATGAGAAATCAGATCTGCTGCAGGGATTTTATCCACTTTTATGAGAGGTGGACTAACTGACTGTCAAGACAATGGCTGATAGGAACTGGTTATATCATTGGTATGATTATGCAAAATTCCCATAATATGTGAAATCTGATGATATCATTGAGAGTCTGAGACATAGAATGGAACTGTCAAGGTTACTGTAGAAGATATTGTAGCAATCAAGGTTATGTGGCAAGAGTGCTGTACTACCATAGCAACTCTTAATCAAGGTACAGCAGCAATCATCAATCAAAGGACTATAGAAATTCCACCTCGATGTACAAGAGCAATCCATCCTCTACTAGGAATCTTTCTTAATAAAACAACAAAAACAACAAAAATAGAAGAAATTAGTTAACAACATAGTGCCGGTTCCGGTAGGTTTTATTCAATTATAATGTTTTCATTTTGCATATGGTATATGCCATCTGTGTTATTGTAATCTTCCTAGTAGTTTTTTTGCACTCTTTTATTGCTATTGTTACTTGTAATTGGGTAGGTCGATTTGTTCCTCAAGCTCCACAAAATTTTATATTCCTAATTAATTGACTTACCAGTAGTTTCTAATTACTGTGCTCCACACAATAGTTTAACTTTAGACACAAAAATATTTTACTTTTGTAGTTACAAAAATGCCAAAATTTTACTCATGATAAAAAACCAGTGAAGGGTGAATTTTGCATACCGCAGGTATCTTGCTCTCTTGCACAAAAGCTATTGAAACCTCAGCATGACAAATGATAAATTCAACAGCATCTGGACCTACAGTCATAAAACAGTTTTTCTGAGAATATTTATTCTAATATTGGCATATGATCTATGACATTTTTTATAATAATGACCTACCTATCTTCTGCTCCAACAGATATACACACAAGAGATATGAAATAGCATTTAACTAAATAAGGGATTCAAAACAGAGTAGTGTGAGTGCTTAGTTATAACAACAACAAAGAAAAGGAAAAAAATATAAAAGCACCTCAAAGTAAATTCATAGAACTTTCAAGAATCAGATGTATCAAGGCTAGACACATTCATCAAAAAGAAAAGGTGGTAACTGGGTAACTTTAAAGAATGACAATGGATAGATTAGCATGCCTTTTGAGTTAAGAGGACATAAATGATAAATACACAGCAGAAGCACTCCATAATGTATAATGCCATAACCACAAATTTAAACTAAAGGGCATGAACACAATGAAAAGTACAGGAAAACTAGTTTCTTTTGTTGAAGCGGTGTAACCAAACATTAAAGCACTAGTGGACTACAAATCTAAAATTTGTAATAAAGAGGTTCCTTTATATTAGTTGTCTACTAAAAACTGTCAATGTATAATGTGAAAATGTCAATATGTACAAATTAACAAGCAATCAAACCATCACATTTAAATATTAATTCTGACAGGAGAATCTCATATACAATCAACAGAGTGAATTATATAAATTGGAAAAAATATGAGTAAGGGTCTCAATTGTGTGCTTGAAGGAGCAAAGAAAAGAGTCTATGAAAGTAATAGTATATAGAGGGAAGCTAATTGTTCAATTACAGAAATTCTTCTTGCAATAAGAGGTCCTAAAGAAGATGGTAACATGCTCATATAAATATGCTTGAAACTAAAGCCGGGCATGTGGATAAACAAATTGGTTATTGAACACCTATTGAGTCGCACAAGTTTCATACTTAGTTGCCTAAAGCAAGAGGAATGTTAGTTGACATCAGACAAGCTGCCTTTTGAATCCAGTGTCCTGGATTCTCCTTTCTTTTTGTATTCAATGTCTGGCATAAGCTGCTTAGTTGTGACAAACAATGAATAATCAAACTTGGAATGAGAATATGCTTACAATTAATTCACTCAGATATTTTCCAAATAAGTAAACTTTTGCCTGTTTTCCGTTCTACACAATTTTGAGTCCTTAAATTGGGCATGATACAAGCATTGAAATAAAACTCTACATCATGCCCAATTTACAAAACACTTTTGTGCAAACCATAAAATGTCTTAAAAGCACAGAATGGCCTGAAAAAGTTATAAAAGTAATTGATGATAAGAATAACTTAGGTTTTATAATCAGGGCATAATCTTGCAGCTTCTCTTTATAATATCTAGATGTTTCACACAACATACTAAAAAATATTTTTAAGTAGATCTTGTGGGCATCAAAGAAACCCTAAATGACAGATGTCACTTTAGTCTTTATAATTCCTGTACATGCTTAGCGATCTTTGCAAGCAATCTTCACTAGCAACCAAACAAAGGGACATATTCTCTTGCAAGAGCTCCTTTTCAATAAGATAACCATATGTGTGTTAACTCAAAGTTTGTGGTACTAATTTCAACCGAAGCATACAAAAATGGGAAGTCAAAAGAAATCTAATCATTCAAACCAACTACAACATTATTTGGTTGCATGAATTTTATTACCCACCAAGAGTGTCATAGAGTGGAATGCAATAAATTCCCTGGCTATTGCAAGCCTGCAAAAAATCCCAAGAAAAAATAAGAATTTGCAGCCTTCTTCTTCATAAATGGATTATGCTAACTCACAAATGAGATTTAACAGTATATGTATCTCTTCATGGGAATTAGTAAATCTTCTCTCTGGAACAGAGCACAGAGAAATGGAAAATTTACTATAATTGTCAATGTCCCAGAATAGGTAAGCATGAAGATGTTGCATAGTAGGAATACTTTTACATTTTCTTTAGATAGGGAATTAATAAGTAGCATGAGAGATCCCAAGCCAAAGTAAAATGCAAGGCACCATGGTCTACTCAATTCATGAGATATAGATCTTGCATTAAAGCTTTCCAATTTAATATGAAGGAACCCTTAAATGTATTAAATTCATACCTCCATGCTAATAATCCATTCGGGACAATTTACTCCATAAATTCCACAACGACCTCCCTGAAATTGTACAACTTACAAACACTAGAACATTAGCACATGTAAATCACATCAACAAAATATCATAAGAGTAGAAGACTCAACAACATATTGCATCAACTATAGTGTTCTCCTCGGGGATTCAAAATAATGAAGAATCACCCATGTGCATTAACAAATAAATGCTTTTATGCATAGATTATAAAAGAGAATCACTTGACCTTGAATTGGATATAATTACAAAAAATCAAAATATGAAATCAATTACACAAGAATTCTTTGTGGCTGTCAAATGAACCATACTTGTCACATAGCTTTCCAACAAAATCATAATGATAAATTTAGCTTGGCAAGAAGCTCGTGAATAACATACAAAGGGAGCCAGCACCATTCGTTGGCTTGGAACTTGCAGATACAGACAGGATAAATATGCATGGGAGATACCACATTACCAGGACATATTGAAAATTATTAATGGGGATACAAGGTTAAAATAGAGTAGGAAAGCAATGTTTAAAACAGGGTGGAGGATCTTGAGATGGATCTACTGTCTCCTTGCCTTTTCCCTACTCTGCTGTGCTCTCAAGCTATCATTTAGAAAAAACCCATCAAATTGGCCTTCCCAAAGTTTGACCTTTCTATATGAGGGAAGTCTCTAACATTGACCTTGTAATTTCCCTGAAGAGGGGCCTCAAAGGAGACTCAAAACATCAGAAAGAAAAACACAACATAGTGGTATCCAAATACATGTTATTATGTCTAACTGTAAAAATCTCAAATCTTTAATTAAGACAAACTTAGATCACTGCAACCCCCTTTAGGAATCTGTTCAGAGCTGTTTAGACAATTTCTTATATTGCTTTGCACAGCGAGGTTCTATTTTGTATCTGATTTCAGCTTTGAACAGAGTTTCATAAAGTGCACATGAAGGGAACTTTGGAGGTTTAAATATTGGTATAACGTTCCTCTATTACATTATATATTCTAGTCTTTAAGAATTATTTAATTCCTGATACGATCTAGATCTGTTCTTGAACAATTCATATTTTAATTTAACTAATGTTGGAGTCAGGGATTGATTGTCCTTCAAAAGAATATAGAGAAAACTTATTGCAATATTTAGCAGGTTTTGTGCTATTATAGAATGAGTGTTATACTTCAATTATAATAAATCTCTTGATTCCAAAGTATTTTTAATATGCCTAAATGTGAAAAGGTAGAAATTTCTGCATGATGCAATGGCATAGGAATCAGGTAAGGTACACTGTAGAACAAGACAAGAATCTGTATTTTGAATTTATCTATGCAAGTAACTGATATTCATATTTTAGGTTTATGAACCTAACTCTACAAGTTATAGCAACCTAGGAATAGGTTTATGTCAAGGAGGAACTATGTATACCAACTACAAGCCTTGAACAAGTGTTATACCATGAGAGTGCTAGCTTAAACCTTGCATAACACGGTGTGGTTTAAGTTCAAAAACATCAGAAGAAGATTTCTGCTAATCGCCGCTGTAGTGGATGAGCTAGGTCAACTAATCTAATTCAGAGGCAAATGAAGAATAGCAATCATGCACGGTGAAAGGTAGTACATTTCAAAAAATGCATGTAGGGTAATTGTACATGAAAAACTGGCCCCTGGAGAAAAGATGGGATTCAAAGCAGCTATAATATTAAGTACACAACAAATGTAAGAAGACAACCAAACTTGATTCATACTGGTCAAGACAAATTCATATTGATTATAAGAAAAGAAGCATACATCAGTTTGTCCCTGGAGAGATCTTGTACTCTTTAAGATATACATCATGCTATCAGGTCAGAAACGATGCCAAATAACTATTAATACGATTTTAGACCCTATTGTTCCATTTATGCCCAAAAGTGAATTTCTAATGTAGGTACAACATTCTACGAGAAGTCAGACAATAGAAGTTTGACACAGTTCTAGCAGTTCAACTGACCTGGTTTTGTACTTTAAGTTTTTGAGGTGTGAATCTGCACTACATCTAAAAGTAGGATAGGTTGATATTTTGACTAGAGAGACTAATCTGGTGTTCCTAGAAAATTATGAAATACGAAAATCCCAAACAATCTTAAGTGTGATTATGGAGGAAATTTTGCTATAATTACAGTTTGCCACTGACAGTCACACCATATTACACTCAAATGACCAGTGGAAAATCGTGTGTAATCCTTTGGGATTTCAGGGCCAACAATGAACACCAAGACCTATGACACCATTCTTAGGTTTATCAATTCTGACTTGTTAAGTGTGTTATATTGAAATTATTTTGTGAAGGACCACTTGATTAATAAATATCTGCAAAATGGTTACATTGCAAAGCATTTCTGCTTATGATATATAGACATACCATTAAGTTGTTAACATCTTGATGAGTGTTTGTTAACATGTTCAAGGAATGTTTAGAAACCAAAACACAAGTTTGCAACGTGTGACAGTTTGCAGTCACTATTAATGATTAATTAATGGAAGAAGAGTATAACAGGATTAACATCCCAAGTGGATTCTGGGATGAGGTCTTATCTTTAAGTTCGCAAGGATTATGAAATCTCTCTAATTCACTTTGGAACCACTACAATAAATAAAGTTCACTTTCAATTATGAACCAGATAATAAGATTATGCTTTTTGAATAAACTATGTAGATTTTTTTGCATCAACATTTTGGATTACAGTCAGTGATCTACCATCAAGATGAGGAAGAAAAGTAGATTAGATTGTAGATTAGTCTCCCTAAATACTATAAGAGGGAAAGAGAGGAAGAAAAGGTGTAGGGAACAAGAAGAAGTGATGGATCGTAGTATTTAGGGAGACTAATCCACAATCTAATTTACTTTTCTTCCCCTCCCTAATTATGGATCACTGAATATGATCCAAAATTTTGATGCAAAAAAATTGCACGGTTTATTTCAAAAGTGTGCCTTTATCTTCATGGACTGGAAAAACAAAGTCCAAAACCAGATAATTTTAATCAAGCCAACAAATGGACAATCAATTGTTATTTCAAATAATACTCACCGAACCAACATCACAGCTCCTTATAGCTGATCCAATTTGAATTGACAAGTCATATGCTTCCTGATATGTCAGCCACACATATTTTCCTACCTGGAAAAGGGAAAAAAATTAAAACCATGTGCATGCAGACATTCCTTGTCCACCAAGGAAGACATAAAGTAAATTAAAAAGAACAAATGGATAACAGACGCAGATATACCAATACAATGAAATCGGCAGTAGTGAATCACCTTTCCATTTTCAATCTCACGGTGGCCTAGCATTTGGTTATGTGGTCGTTTCTGGACGGCTTGGCTGAAAGATATGGCATAAAAAAATTTGAGATGTCAGCTTATAACAGACAAGTTAACCAGCTACTGAGGCAGAAATGGTATTCTGGGGAATGTTGCTGAATAAGCAACAACCAACACAAATCTTCATTGTATATTCCCATTAAGCATCATAGTAACATAAAACAAACAATTGTTTTAGTAAAATGTGTAGCAATTCCAGAAAATCTTAATTCTTTTGGAACAAATCAGCATCTATAGAAATGTTATGCCCTAAAATTTTCTCAACCTAAACCATACACAACTACCAAATTTTTTTCAACTTGCTAATGCTACTAAGGTAAATTCAGTTCTAAAGTTAACCTATAATTGATGACATCAAGTTCACGATATCATTGTATCATTTAAACTATCTTAGGAAGGGTTCTAGTTTGCATTTCGCTCTAAGTGTTTCAAATTGAGATGTTTCAGAACTTTTCCTAGGTATTCTAAGGTATGGTATTTTTAAATGAATAAACATCCAGCTTACACATGAAGACCTAAAATCTAAATGAACACTTTCCATGCTATGAAAGGCAGATACCCACATGAAACCCTTTCTTTTCAATTGGTATTATCCTAGGATGATATGTAAAAGTACTATAAAAAGCTACAGAATCAGAGCTGGTGTGTCCATGAACCAGAAATAGCTCTTGATTATTGGATACAAGAATCATTCAATAGGAGATATAAACTGAATAAGACGAAATTGGCAAGAGTCTCATCTCCAAAATTCCTGAGGTTACTTTCAAGATTACCTCAACATAAATAAACAGGATCTTGAATGTGTTAAAGACCAATCAACACAAATAGCATTTAACCATAAGAAATGTTAACAAGATACACATAATGACTAGAAAACATTGACATGAACAAAGAAATTTACTATAATTTTAATTTTAGAGATTCATTTAACACACTTTATCACAAAGGGAGATGTGATCCATGGCAATCAGTCATAAGCATGTGTTTTAGCTCAACACAATAAAACTTCCCTCCCTTCTCTTGTAAACATTTGAAGTTTTACTTGTGACTCGCCACAACTCTTGTACCACACTAGCCCATGATATGGAGCTCTAAGAGCACTTGGGTCAAACTTCATGATGTAATTCACTTTCACACTATCATGCAAGTAATGCATCCAATCGAATTGTTGGGTCAGTGACTCGGTACCACTAACATATATGCAGTTATTGATTCTAGTGGCATAAGGATGTTTATGCTTTTTGTCAAGATTTGCAATGAACACACTTTGTATTCTCCATCGTTACAATGATTTTCATGTATAGATAAATTAGCAAACCAAATAAAGAAGAAGAAAAATGCAGGAAAAGTGAATAATAATAAACCATTCAGCCAACTAGATCCAATAGTCGTGATTTTCTTACCAGCAAAGACCAATCGAATAGTTCATTGCTTTGCTTATCAATAAATAAACACAACACATCATCTTTGGATCCCTTAGAATAGTTTTCTCCTTTAATATATTTTCATCTCTATTGAATCATTTTCTGCACTCGGTACTCCTTGGATGCCCCTCCTCTTCTTCTTTCACTAGAGGAGGCCATCAATAGAACTATTAGAGAGGCTACACACTAACAATACATCTTTGGTTCCCACTAACCTTAGAGACAGAGCTTATAGTCTAAGATAATTTTTCTCCATTCAAATACTCCTTGGATGTCCTTCTTCTTCTTCTTTCTCTAGAGAAGTCCATCAATAGAGCTGTTAGAGAGGCTATGCATTGACAATCCATCAAATCACATGAACTTCTCCTCCAAAGCCTTTCAGCCCCATGCTCGCTTTCAATGGCATCTTAAAAATTAAGGATAGATCATTCAAGCAATGTATCTTTAGCATCATCGATCACATTGTTTGAGCGCATGAGGCATAAAAGTATTAAATTGGAATGAAACACAATTAACTGCATTTAATCAGCCACAACATGTACCTTCTTTGGCTAGATCATACAATATTGGTTATTCCTATCCCTAACTCTATAGTGGCTAGAGCTAGGGCCCTTCACCAACAAGATGTTCCAAGGCCAAGGGTTGCGATCAATGATGAATTATCCACCTTTAGACAAGTAGATCTCTTTTTCCTTCTTCAGCCTATAGTCAATATCATATCAATATAATTTCTGTAAGGATGTTGGAGGAGAACTAAGCATGGATATGTCTGAAGCAAGAATACCCGTAAAAGGTGTGATGCAAAAATTGATTCCGGAAAAGGAGTCAAAGTTTTCAGTTACCCAATCAGATCATCCCAAAGCTCAGATTCTGTTTGAATCCTCAGGTGTGGGGACTTACTATCTACAAACAGATGAGGTGGGTGAGTCCTCGACTCGAAATGAGTCAGAAAATGATGATATTTCCTCCACTTCAAATGAATCGTCATCAAGTGATTTGTCTATCTCCGATCGCGAATCCTCATCAGACGATGAAGCTTTGGACTTCGACATTGTTAGACTTGGTGATCCCAATGGTGTTTGGTTACTTGAATTTGATGGTAGCTGCTCTTCGACTAGTTCTAGAGCAGGAATGGTTTTTATTTCCCCCACAGGAAAGTTTTTCCCTTTCTCTTTCAAGTTACAATTCGATAACACTAATAACACCGCCGGATATGAGGCCCTGTTATTGGGAATGCAAGTTGCACTGAAGAAAGGTATAAAAAATCTCCATGCACAAGGTGATGTTGAGCTAATAGTATGTCAAGTGAGAAATCTATATCAGACAAAGAATGATAGATTCAAGCATTATCATAATCTAGTATGGGATTCCGTTGAGGAATTTGAAGCTTTTGATATATCTGTTGTCCCTAGAGAATATAATACCAGAGCTGATTCTTTAGCAATCTCTGCCACACTCTTGGTACCACATAAAGACTTTTAGGGTTCTACCTACACCATTGAGCTGGTTTTTCGCCCAAGTGTCCCTGACAATTTAGATAACTAGAAAATTTTCAACAATGATCATCAAATCATTGCCTTTCTGGAGAAAGCAAAGAACTTTGATGAGTTGTACTTCGAAGGTAGCGATCCTCCACCTTGAGAATCTGTGTCAAATATGGACCCTGTTACAGGTGAAGAATACTTGCAACTCAGAGGGAATAAGATTCCCAAACGATTAGTATCCTTAGAGAAGCTTTTTGACAAGCATGATCGTTATGTCAAAAAGCAACTCTCAGATTTCGACTCGTCTAACAAAGTGGAACAAATCAATTTGGGAACTGAAGCTAACCCCAAGATGGTGAACATCGGCAAATGTTGCACAGCCGAAGAAAGAAGACAATTTGCTCAGTTACTACAAGAGTATATGGATGTCTTAGCATATTCATATGAGGATCTAAAATCATTTCGGCCCAAAGAAGTGCAACATGATATTCCTCTCAAGGTTGGAGCTTTGCCTTACAAACAAAAGCAGAGGCAATACAATCCCAAGATTTCTAGAACGATTTTGGTAGAAGTTCAAAAGATGTTGAATGCACAGATAATATTCCCTATCCATCATTCAACATGGATACCTAATATCGTTCCCGTTAGTAAGAACGGTGAAATCCGCATTTGTGTAGATTTCAGAAATCTAAACCAGTTGTCACTCAAAGACAATTATCCCCTTCTAGTGATGGACCAAGTCCTACAAAATGTAATTGGATCCAAGATGCTCTCCATGTTGGACAGATTTTCCGATTACAATCAAATTGAAGTTAATTCAAGCGATCAACACAAAACCACTTTCACAACGCCATGGGGGACCTTTGCATATCGCAGGATGCCTTTTGGTTTGATCAACGCTAGAGCCACATTCCAACATGCAATGGATCTCGCTTTCCGCGATGTGATGGGTTAAGTTTATCGTGGTGTATCTTGATGATCTCACGGTTTTCTCTAAGCAACGTCATGAACACTTTTACCATTTGAGGCAAATTCTTGAGAGATGTCGTTAGCATGGTATTTCCCTAAATCCCAAGAAGTCAACTTTTGGGGTGACCGAAGGTAAACTTCTTGGTCATGTTATATCTACAAAGGGAATCAAGATTGACTTGGAAAGGGTCAATGGAATTAAATCTCTCACCCTACCGTCAAGCAAGAAGGTTGTCCATTCCTTCTTTGGCAAGGTAAACTTCTTAAGGAGATTTCTCCTAGACTTTGCTGAAAAGACTCGTCATATTGTAAATATGATGAAGGGTAACACCACATTCCATTGGACGGCAAAAGGGAAAGCAGTGTTCAATGATATCAAGGAGGCCATTGCTCACGCACCTGTGTTGGTCTGTCCCAACTACACCAAAGATTTTATCATGTACAGTTATGCTTCCAAGCATACACTCTCAGCAATCTTGGTGCAGGAAAACAATGAAGGCTTTGAATCTCCCATTGCATTCATGAGCTGCCCCCTAAAGAATTATGAGCTGAAATACTCTCAAATGGAGAAGCATGCTTTTGCAGTTGTCAAAGTTGTCAAGGATTTTCAGTTCTATATTCTAAGTAGCCATGTCAAGTTTCTAGTCCCAAATTCGACTGTTAAGTCTATCCTAACACAATAGGAATTTGGAACAAAAAGAGGCAATTGGATTGCCAAAATTCAGGAATACGATCTGGAAATCAAACCCACTAAGTTGATACGTGGAAGTGGACTTTGTCAACTTATCGCTGAAAATGATCCAAATAAAGAAATTTCAGAGGATAAAGAAGTTTCAGATGATGAAGAGGTGGATCCAAGTACACTTCCAATGGTACTGTTTGTTAGTACCACTGACGAATGGTATTCCAATATTGCCCATTTCCTCACATATGGGGAATGTCCCGATCACTTGACCCCAAAAGAAACAAGAACCATCAAGCTGAAATGAGCAAATTTTGTCTTATGGGACAATGGCTTATACAAGCGTGCAATGGATGGGACGTGTTGTGACCTTTTCACACATCACCCCATTTTGAATGGGGACCCCCTAATTTTTGCTTCGTTCCTCGTCTTTTGGCTTTGGTTTTCTCTCTCTCTCTCTCTCTTTTTGTCTTTTTCTATTGTCTGCCTTTCGGGGGATGTGCCCGTCTTTGAGCTTAAACTTGAGATTTTAGTTAAGTCTGAGAATTAGGGTTTGCTTTCTTCTGGCCAGTATGAAGTCAAATGGAGTGAGTGAATTGAAATCTGAGCCTGGCGCTGTAGTCAGTAAGCTTCCAGCAAGGTCCCAACAAAATTTCATTGAATTTTGACAACTTACTATTCTTAGTAAGTACCTAATTTGGGACATTTTCTCAGCGCTTTTTGAAGTTCTATCCGTTACACTGCATCCGGGGCATGTCAAGCTACTTGCCTGCAAATTTTGAGCCAGATTTTAGGGTTTACATGCGAAGTTTTTCAATGCATGTCTAGAGAATATTTCTGGGTTTTCCAAGACCTACGCGGTGATATAACATGCAAGATGAGATGATAACTTTCAGCAATCTTCACTTCGGAGGCTATTTTTAGGGTTTGCATGTTGGAGTCTTCAACGCATGTCTGGATATTCTTTGTGGGTTTTTCGAAAGCTTCATAGTGATGTAACATGCAAACCAGGATTAGGATCTTTTCCAAGAGTTGTCTTCAGAGGCTATTTTTAGGGTTTGCATGCAGGACTTTTCAATGCATGTCAGGTTATTCTTTATGGGTTTTTCAAGAGTTACGCAGCGAGGTGACATGCAAGCAGAGTTGGTCACTTTTTCAGGGACTTACTATTTTTAGCAGGATCATTCTGGCAGCTACCCAACACTTCATTATCACGAACAGGGCGACACGCAACAGAAATAGGGTCAAACGGAGATCATTTGAGCAACATGCAAGTCAAATTAGGGTTTCGAGCTTTGGGGCCTAAAATGAGGGGTCAAACGCCAAAATCTCTGAAAACTGATGTATCCCACTGCGATCAGTATCTTTCAAGGAATCCACTGGTAAAATTTGAAGACAATCTGAGCAGTCACTTCTGAAACAGGCTATAAATAGCAAGTCAATGCAAGACACCAGTGTAAATAGGCCAGTCAACCCATGAGGATCACGTTAGTCAGATTTCAAGTTAAACAGAGTTGCAAAAGTCCTGAAACCAAGCAGTTACCATAAATAGTAAATCACCTCCAGAAACATGCTATAAATAGCAGGTCGGCACAAGATGGCAATGTGAACAGATCAACTAGATCATGAGGATCCTGTGGCGCGAATTCCAAATCAATCCAAGCTTTAGAAAGGTGAAAACCAGAAACTTACTAAATATAGCAAACAAGGGGCAAGCAAGCTAAAAAATGTCTAAGTCTGAGAAACTTCTTGCTTAGCCCCCTAAATGCACCCAAGATGAAGCCGGCAGAAGGATGATAAAAAGTTTTCAAGTATGTGAAATTTCCTACTTAACCCCTCAAATGCGCCATCATCAGGAAGGAGGTGATAAAAAAATGTCTAAGTCATGAAGAATTCCTCCATGACCCCCCAAATGCGCCCATATTGGAAAGGTGCTTGAAGAAGTTTTTAAGCGTTGCAAAATTCTTGTAGAGGGTCCCAAATGCGCCCAAGGAGAGAAGTAGTAAAGGCAAGTTTAAATTCCTCCTTGACCCCTTGAATGTGCCCATGTTGAGGTGGAGCTAAGACATGTTCAAGGCGTTGAATTCCTCCTTGACCCATGAAATGCGCCCAAGTTATCTAGCTATGAAGAACATGAAAAAAAATTTAAGTCATGTTAAGTTCCTGTAGGACCCCCTAGATGCGCCCATGATTGGGGATGGATGAGAAAAGTTTCTAAGTGTCAAGAATTCCTCCTTGACCTTCCAAATGCGCCCATCTCCAAGAGGTATGAAAAACAAATGGCTAAGGCATTGTTAATTCCTGCAAAGGGTCCCAAATGCGCCCAAGTTAGAGGTGGCTCTAGGAAATATGTTAAATGGCGTCGTTAATTCCTCCTCAACATGTCAAATGCGCCCAAAGATGTTGAAGGTGGTGGCTCTTCAAAAAATGTAGAAACCCCAATTTCCCTTTTGTCTCGATTGTTTTGAAGGTTTTACTGGCGTTTTAGGTTTTTTTGCAAATTTTTGTGTTTTTGATGCAATAATTGAAAGGTACGATTTTGACAATAAATTGAAATAAATTCAATAAAATTAAAATAACTCTGGAAACTGAAGGAAATGGATGCCAGTACGTTTATTTGATCTTTTCTACTGATTACAGAAATACCCAGATACATGCAATGAATTAAATAAAGAATTTTCAATATTTTTGGAACCTGGCATTTGCTGCTACAGAAGTACAGAATTGTACGGCTGCATTAAATGAAGTCACTTTCCTCCTGTTTGATGATGCCAGATGCCTCCAGCAATCCCAGCGCCTGAGTAGATACCAACTGGAAACCCCAATCAAAGGCGTTGCTTTTTATTTGATGAGTACGGCCAAAGGACAGAGGTACGGCCCTGACAGCAGGTACGGCCTGTCAGAATCTGCAATAAATGTAGTACGGCCTTCTCCCAAATCACTGTCTGATGCTCTGTAAATGGTGCGCCAAGTTGTATGATGGTCTCTGAATGCAATCAACTGAAAAGAACTGAAGATATGAATTTCTCTGAAGCTCTGTAGTTTACTCTGAATGAGAAAACCTCTGCTGGCAATAGATCAAGTGATATTGCACACTCTCTGAATTGCTTTCCGCTGGAGATGGCTCGTTCCCCAAGGAAGTCGAACACGAAACCCTAAAGTCTCAGGCTCAGATCAATTTGATCAGTCTCAAAACTCAATAATCACATAATGGCACCCATTCCAAGGCAAA
>VDFB02073596.1:0-60031 GCA_007258455.2 Sequoia sempervirens
TTAAACCCATAAATGGAGCCAACTCTTTAAATGTTTCCCTTACACCATACACCCCAGCTTGAAGCTTTTCCAAATCTCTTGGAAAGATCAATTTGATATGTCCTCCTTGGTATCCTTCAAGTCTTTGACTTCCTCTTTGTCTTCTTTCTCGCTTTGATTCTGCTTGTCCTTCAACACTCCTACATTCATCAACCTTTGCACTCTATCCCAACTTTCCTTGAGTTGTGGGTTGTTTCTCCACTTTGCCACCTTCAAATATTACTATCACACATTCATTTCCATCTGTATTAACCCTCTTAACATGTGCCATCAATTGTTACATAGTTTTTTGTTCATCCCACTATCCTTTAGCCTCTTGTTTTACAACCTTATCACTGTCCACTGTATTTTTACATTTACTAGTCCATAACAAACCTGCCTTTGTCTTCTCTATTGTACCTTTGCATTGAATGGAATTTTTCAAACTTGTACTTGCCACACACACTGTCTTACCAGCTATTACATTAGTCACATCATCCTTCAACTGTCCTTTTTCCTTATCAAAATTTATCTTTCCTTCCACTGCCTTTTCTATCTCAAAAACCTTTGTACTATCAACCTTTAAATGCTTCTTCTCAGTAGCCTCTATCACATCAATAGTACTATATTCTTCCCTTTCATCCACTATCTCCTTAGTGCCATTAATCACTATTCCTTTACTCACCACCCTATCACCTTTATTATCTCTTGATTGTTTCCTTGTTTTGTTTTGTGTTATAGGGAATTCAACTACCACAACCATGATGCTAACATTGTGTTCTTTCCTTTCCAAAGGCCTATCACACTCTCTTTGCTCTTTACCAATCTAATACACCACTTCATCTACTTTTCTTTTCCATTTATAAACATTCTTCTCAAGCACTATTTTCCCATTACCTTGATTTCCCTTACTACCTGCACCTTGACTTGGTTTGCATTGACTTCTAAATCCACACTCTTGCCTTTACCTTCACCAACAATAATGCACTCCTTTCTCCCAAGCATGATTATCTCAACATATTCATTTACTCCTTCATTCAATGCAATCAACAAGAATGTTTTCCCACTCTTCTCTATAGTGTAAGTGTTTTGCCTACCATGGTATATAGCTAACCTATCAAACTACCAGGGCCTACCTAGCAACAAGTGTCAACAAGTCATTGCTAGAATGTCACAAAGGACTTCATCTCTATACTGACCTATTTGAAACTCCACCTTTTCTTGTTCATTCACCACCAAAGTTTGCTTATCACTAACCCATGACACCTTATAAGGTCTCTCCCTAGGCACTTTTTGCAAATTTAACTTTTCTACCATCTCATTTGACACAATATTATCTATTCAACTTGAATCAATAATGACTCTACATACCTTATCCTTCCATCTACAAGCTATCTTGAACAAGGCCCTTCTTTGAAGCAACTCTCTTTCCTTCATGGTCTTCAAGAATTGAGTCTTCATCATCAGCATTTCACCCACTTCAAGAGTAGCACATAGTGAATTAGAATTTGAACTCTCAACCTCATCTTCATGGACTATTTGTGCTCTTCTTTCAAACTTCCTTTCTCCTCCACTTGTTGATGAACTAGCCTTCTCAAGACACTTCCAAGCAGGATGTCCAAATTCTTGACAATGATAACATCTTCCTATAAAAGTGTTAGAGTTTCTTCCACCTCCAAATCTACCTCTTGTACCTCTATATCCACCTCTAAAATAAACTTGTTCATCTCTCTTGCTTGATTCTTCTCCTTGATTTTCAGTTTCTTTCCTCGAAGTAGAAAAAGTTCCTCTTACTCTCTTGGTGCTGACTCTTCCTCTCACCATTTTCTCTTGCCTCCTCTTTACCTTCTCTTTAGCCTTAAATTCCATTTTGTAACATTCTTCTACATTCCTAGGGTTAGTCAAAGTCAACTCATCCCGAATATTCATTCTTAAGCCACCGAAGTACCTAGAAATTTTCTCATCTTCATTTTCATTGTGATTAGAACTCATACTCAATCTATTAAATTCTTCATTGTATTCCTTTACATCCAGTTCCTTTTGTCTCAAATTTTGAAACTTATTAAACATTTGAACTTGATAATCTAAAGGGAAAAACTTACCTTTTAACTTAGCCACCATCTTGTCCCAATCTACAATCTTGGACTTGCCTTGTTTCCTTCTTTCTGGTTGTAGATAATCCCACCATACAAGTGCATGACCCTTAATATTTTTTTTGGCAATCTTCACTCTCTGTTCTTCAAGAATCTCTTCACATTCAAAATAGTTATCCAAAAAAGCTATCCAATCTAACAATTCATCTTCATTCAAATTACCAGCAAACTTTTGTACCTCAATTTTTACCTTGTATTTTTCACCCTTTATAGCCTTTATCAACTTGTCCATTCTCTGGTCTTCTGGATCAAGTTCTTCTTCAACATCTTCAAATAGTTCTTCATCATCTTCTTCTTTTGACTCATTGCTCTCAACTGCTTGTCTTCTCTTATTGGTTTCTAAGGCTGCCAATCTCACTTTCAGTTCTCTGATCTCTTTAATGTATTGGTACCTCAATTCATTCATCTCCTTTGTTGTGTTCTTTTCCTTTGGAGGCATCTTCACAACCTTGCCTCTTCACCTTCCAAGGTTTCTTTCTCACAATCTAAAAATTTCTTCTATAGGAATCTGGAACCTAGATCTGATACCACTTTGATGCAGTAGGGGAGGTCCTACAACTTTATTAAACAAAAATTCATCAAAATCTCACAATATCTTCAAATTCACCCTTTTCCCTTGTAGCATTGGGTATCAATTCAATCAGGTAACTCTTTTCAATGGCCTTCTCTCATACAGTGACATGAACCTTTTCAAGCACCCATCTAGACAAACTTCAAGACATTCTTAAAACTCACCTATGGTCACTTCAGACAAGGGCACTCAATATCCACCTTTTCATTGTTTTAGTCTTCTAATTAGCCTCTTTTTCCAAAGGAACTACACTCTATTCCTTTCCAAACTCTTTAAAACCTATTGTGAAACAATTCTTATGTCCTCAAACCAAAGATTCCATCATTTTTTATTAGATTTACAAACACTTATATGCCAATCCACAATACCCTCCATTCAACACACAAAAACCTAGGGTTTAATGAAAATTGCACTCCCAAACGCTAACAAATCAAATCACTTTCACAAACAGGAATAAATTATCTTGCTCAAGCTTAATTTAATAGAATATATCATTGCCTCAATGCAAAGTTCAATTTGACACCATAAAACCTCCAATATTCACTTGGAAACATTAAGTTTCAGACCTAGGGCTTCACACCCATCACCACACCAGACCTCCCCTGCATAAACCCACCTTACTCACACCTTCTCCTAATTTAACACACTGATTCCACCAAGTAATAGATCTAATAGAAAGGTGGAATGGGATAATTCATGGTTTACACTAATAAAACTCTTAAGACCCCTATTATAGACCCGGTCTAAGAAGATTGTTTATTAAACGCTCAAAACCTTATTGAAAGACACAAAAATTGATTCAAGAGAAAGCCAACTCAATACACTACATAATATAATGCATTTTTCAGTTAATATGAATCTGTATGGGTTGTACAGAAAGCCTAAACCAACACTGTTTTGTGAAAAAAACATAGAAAATATAGAAAGCTCTGAGTTTTATTGCTCTAATTTTCTTCCCAATTAAAAAATCCAACTCCCTTCAAGTCCTTCATCTCCATTATATGTTTTTCTCCCTAAAACCAACCTCATTAACTGCCTAAAATAGACTTTTCATAAGCATGATCGTTGGTCTTCTAAGTAAGACAACATTTACAACTTTTCAAATAGTGCTATTTTGCACATTTTAAAATTTTCAACACTTTGCATTTTTCATAGAAAAAATCTTCTAAATACTTAAACAAGATCACAAATGACTTAATACAACTCCAAATGGTCTTATAGACCTTATTTTAATAGCAAAACTCCCAATTTCTAAAGTGTTGACCTTAAACTCATAAATGGACCCAACTCTTTAAATGGTGTCCCTACACCACTTGAGGGTTTTAGGGTTGATTATAGAGGGTAGAGGGTTAAGGGTAGAGGGTAGATGGTTTAAGAGTTTAAGGTTTAAGGGTTAAGGTTAGAGGCTTTAGGGTTTAGGGATTATAGTTTATAGTTTATGGGTAGACGGTGTAGGGTTGAGAGAGAGAGGGGGGTTGAGGGTTTAAGGGTTTAAGGGTTGAAGGTTGAGGGTTTACGGTTTAAGGGTTGAGGGTTGAGGGTAAAGGGTTGAGGGTAGAGGGTAGAGGGTAGAGGGTTGATGGTAGAGGGTATAGGGTAGACAGTAGAGAGATAGAGAGAAACAAAGAGATAGAGAGGGTTAAGGGTTTTAGGGTTTAAGGGCTTAGGGTTTAGGGTTTTAGGGTTTAGAGTAGAGGGTAGAGGGTTAAGGGTAGAGGATAGATAGTTTAAGGGTTTAGGGTTTAAGGGTTAAGGGTATAGGGTTTAGGGTTTATGGATTATAGTTTACGGTTTAAGGGTAGAGGGTGTAGGGTTTAGGGTTAGGATTTAGGGATTGCAGTTTACGGTTTAAGGGTAGAGGGTGTAGGTTTGAGGGTTTAAGGGTTTAAGGGTTGAGGGTTTTAGGGTTTAGGTTTTAAGGTTTTAAGGGTTTAAGGGTTGAAGGTTGAGGGTAGAGGGTAGAAGGTAGAGGGAGATAGAGAGATAGAGAGAGATAGAGAGATAGAGAGAGAGAGAGGGTTGAGGGTTTTAGGGTAGAGGGTAGAGGGTAAAGGGTTAAGGGTAGAGGGTTGAGGGTTGAGGGTTGAGGGTAGAGGATAGAGGGTAGAGGGTTAAGGGTAGAGGTTAAAGGGTTAAAGGGTTTAAGGTTTAGGTTTTAAGGGTTTAGGGTTTAGGGTTTATGGTTTATGGTTCAAGGGTAGATGGTGTAGGGTTGAGAGAGAGAGGGGGGTTGAGGGTTTAAGGGTTTTAGGGTTTAAGGGTTGACGGTTGAGGGTAGATGGTTGAGGATAGAGAGAGAGAGGATTGAGGGTTTCGAGTTTGAGGGTATAGGGTACAGGGTACAGGGTTTAGGGTTTAAGGGTTTAAGGGTTGAGGGATTTAGGATTTAGGGTTTAAGGGTTGATGGTTGGGGGTAGAGGGTAGAGGGTTGATGGTTAAGAGTAGATGGTAGAGGGTTTAAGAGTTTAGGGTTTAAGGGTTTAGGTTTTAAGGGTTTTGGGTGTACGATTTAAGGGTTGAGGGTTTAGAGTAGAGGGTTTACAGGTTATAGGGTTTAAGGGTCAAGGGTTTTAGGGTTTAGGGTTTAATGTTTTTATGGTTTAGGGTTTATGGTTTAACAGTAGAGGGTGTAGGGTTGAGAGAGAGATAGATAGGGGGTTGAGGGTTTAAGGGTAGAGGGTGTAGGGTTGGAAAAGAGAGAGAGGGTTGAGGGTTTTAGGTTTGAGGGTAGAGGGTAGAGGGTCTAAAGTTTACAAATTGAGGGTAGAGGGTAGAGGGTAGACAAATCTATTTCCCTCCAACCCCTCTCCCATTGTTAGGTCTTTCCCCCACCCTAGCTGGATAACTCTCTATCCCTCTCAAGTCTCTATCACTCTCAAGTCTTAGTCCCTACCACACTACTTAGACTAATCTCTCTCAATCATATCCCCTCTCCCTCTATCTCAAGTCTCACTCCCTTCCTCTTTATATTGTGAAAGCATTGCAAAGCAACACATTTGGCACTCGCCAAATTTGGCACTCTCCAAATTTGGTGAGCACCAAATATGTTTTACCTTAAAATGGTAAAATAGGGGTTGACCCCATGATTCAGGCCCACATGCTTCTGCATTTGTCTAGTTCAACACTTTATCTAACACATAAAAATCTTTTTTATGTAGTTGACTCCTTGTTATACCAATCTATGCTTGATCCATCACCTTTTTACCACCAATTTGCATGCAAGAAAACATAGATGAAGACATTTTGATGTTTTTACATCACTTTACATTATCTCAAGTAATATATTCATTCTAGTAATATTGAGATGTTTATATTTAGTATGTTTGTTTACTTTTGACAATAATCTAAATTCCTTTAATGATTTTATTAATCATAACAATTAGACATATAATTAAACATTGAATTAGATGGGAGTTGCATAAAAAAGTCAAATTTTTATGAGTTTGAAGAAAAAAATGAAAAAACATGACATAATTTAGATGAATTCATGTTTAAATTTATATAAACAACATCAACTTAACACAAATTTTCTTTTGAATTCTATTTTCATTTCTTATAGTAGTCCCATTCTACCATGGCTAGTGGAATTCAACCTATTTCATTTTAGGTAGATGTTTATATTCAGTTTATTTTTTTTGTTTTGACAATTTATAGACCATTCATTTGATTATTTTATTAATCGTCATTGTTACATATAGAATTCAAAATTAAATTAGATGGAGACTACATGTAAAATTTTAATTTTTAGGAGCTTCAAGATATAAAATTGAAAATATGACGTAATAGATTCAAATTCATTATTACTGATGGTTGTGGGAAAACTTTTATTTTCAGAAAACCTAAGAGCTTTCATCAATGTTAATATAAGTTTCCATTAATTTTTTTGTGCCATAACAAATTCACCTTCATCATGTGCTTAGATAATTTCAAGTGACTCAAGACATAGTTGGTTTAATGCAAGTTTCCATTCATTCATACCATTTACCGTTCTAAGAAAAAAAAGGGAAAATAAGCACAAGATTGTCTAGTTTCCAAAGGTGGAAACAACTTATATCCTGGGTTTGACACAAGTCTTTGCTCCTATGAACTTTTCCACACTCCAAATACTCCCCTCAAACCCTTCTTAACATTGATCAACACTTACATGAAGCAATTTTGTACAAATCCCTCAAATTACTAGGTTTTACATGTAATATAGTTGCAAAAAGAAACAAACTATCCTCAATAACTCACAGAAAATGATGATTTAGCAACCCTCATGTTGTTAGCACATGCGTGTATAGGTGTACAAAAAATCACTACCAAGTTTCATATATTTTCCCTAGACGCATAAAAAGTTATGGGTTTTTTGAAGCTCTCTATAAACCTTAGGTTGGGGACAACAATGTTGTATAAGATATGAAATGTTTGATTAGTCACATTAGTTTTGCAATGTAAAGTAATGCTTTGGGTTTTAAAGATATGCAATTCAATGTAACAAACAATATCAATATGTTTCATAAAATTACTGGTATGTTTTTGATGCAGTGCAGGGACGCTTTCAATCAACCAACACAATTTCAACTAGTTTCAACAAAACTTTAATCTTCAATACCCTAATAAGGTTGACTCTTCATTCAATCTCATTGTTTTCCTTGTAGGTTTGTAGGCCTAGTTTCTTGGACCTATCTCACAACTCCAATCTCAAACCCATAAACTAACTATATTTCCAGACACCCTTTATGTCCTTACAAAAGATATCTCAAAAGTACCATAGGCCACTTTGGACCAACATTCTCAATTCAGGGCTTCTACACTGTCACAATAGGCCAATTAGGCCACATTTACAAAGAAACACCTATCCAATAACCTTCCCAATTGTAAAAATCTGCTCAGACCTTCTCCATAGGTCTTAAATTTTCCAAAACACCAACTTTCAAAAGGAGGAATGCCTACCAAGTCATCAAGTTACAAAGCCCTCACTTTGTGTAGTTTAAAAGGAGGGGTTTATTGAAAATTCCACTTCCCAATTCCTTTTCACTTTATAACTACATCAAAAATGCTTCATATGGTATGAACATGCTTAAACAATCATCAAAATATGCTACCCCAAGAGTTTACAACATTTACCAACCCTTAACCATCAACTTTCACTCAAAATACACAATTTTGACAACTAGGGCATCATGCCCAAACCCTCATATGGCCTCCCCTACTCTCCAAAACCATTCTAACACATTTTTAAAGGTCTTCATAAACCTTTAGAACCGATTTCCAATCTTCTTGAGTGATTTTAAAATGAATTTGAACATTGAGCCACCACTTTCATGGCAACAACTCATAAATTTCAATTAGGACAACAACCAAAACTCTCCAAAATTCCTTCCGTACTCTTATTGGCCTACTCCAACATATGATCCCACTTTATTGGGCCCATTTCACTAAGCAACATTAGATACAATAGGTGCAATGAGCCATTAATTCATTTTATGTCTTCAAAACCCTTAACTTGACCATACAGACCCGCTTGTGATTAAATGCCAATAAAAACTTGAAAACTCAATGAAATATCTTCACTCCAAATCCAAATTGGAGATAACACATATATATATATATATAAAATTCAAGAGCTTTCAGAGCAACATACTTCTATATGGAATCCTATAGTTGCTAGGAGCAACAAATTTATAGAAAATTACACAAAAAAGAGAGAATTTTTATTGATTTCTTCTTCAAAAAAAGATCAACCACCTCTTCCTATGAGTTCCCCACATATTTAAACCTTAACCAACCTAAAAAAAACTACCAAAACTAACTTTTGGGTTGTATTACCGTTGGTCTCCCCCAAACTTGCATTTTTTTGCATTTTGCAACTTTTGAATTTTACAACATTTGCAAAATTTACACAATGAACCCCAAAAACAACTAGCATGACTTATTACATTAAAAATTGGTCTAATATTACCTTATTCAATTAAGAAAACTCAAAACACAAAACTAACTTGAGACTTCCATGAACCAAATTTTCTCAATAACCTTGGTGCCCTTGCACTAGTTTCATAAATGCAATGTAATCAACGGTATGGATATGTTTGAAAAAATGCATTACAAGTACTCTTATTGTGGTATGTAGGTAGATGTATGTATGAAAAATGTTGTATCATATAAATTTTAGATAATTCCAAACAAATCGCTATCTTCTTTCATAAAATGCTTTGGTGTGTTCAATAAAATGTAATGTAATTAGCGTTATCAATATGTTTCATAAAATGCATTACTTAATTTTGTTCTATGTGTGTTTGTGAACATATAGCATTCAACCTCATGCCAAGGAAATGAACAAAGAATCTAACACTGGAAGAACATGCAATAAAAAATGCAAGGAGAAGAGAATAAAAAATTGTAGCTCGTGAAGCAAATGAATTATAGCCCATACAACCAAAAATTCCCATGTAATCTAAGAGAGATGTCCAATTGGATAAAAAAAGGGCATGAATGAAAAAATTTCATCGAAGGACACAAATGGATCCATAAGTTGGAGGTACATCATCAACCATAGGTGAAGTTCAAGGGTATGTGTAGGATTATGATGGGCCAAAAAGTGGTGATATGTGATGAGCCCAAAATGTGCTCATAGTTTGGATACTATGATGAACTTTTAATACCTTTAATTTTATTATTTGTGGTTGTTTAAAACTCTTTTGAAACCTTTTATGGGGATATCCTGTAGCAAAACACTTTCATGTTCCTATATCTTATTGTGTCGACCTAACTGCATTTATTACCTTGTTGACTCCCTAAATGACTGGTATATCGCATACAGTTTTTTTGAATGATGAAATTGATTTAAATGTGTGATTAATGAATGGATATTGTGTATATGCCATACACATTTTCTTTTGCATCTATTACCTTTTGTATTGTAGGTTGTTGAAGAATGATCGAGTCAAGCGCAGCTGATCTCGGCCTTGCAGTAAAGTCCATTTCCTGCATGACTTCAAGGAAGCTCCGGCGAAGACTCTTTGACCGAAACCGTTGGGAAAGATTTTTAATGATAGTCAGTCTAGAAAGAGTGGAGCGCTAGATTCTCTCCGGATCAGGTTGAATGCATAAATTCATTTATGAGGTTTGTTCCTTGATTCTAGGATACACTTTACTTCCACGTCTTTCTTTGATAGGGTTAGTTAGTTGCTCTCCCGATTTTAAATAAAGTTCTCCTCCTGCACGAGTGAGAAGGGAGATGATAGTTAGAGTAAGATAGAAGCATAGTGATAGCAGATATCATGTAAGAGTCAGTATGATAATGAAAAGCAGAATCTATTTGACAAGAGATAGAATTTGTTGTTAGTTTCTATATCAACAAAGCAATGTATACCATTCTTTTTTCATGAATAAAGTTTGATGAAGTTCTAAGTTCAACATCTGCGTAATCAATAGATGCTTGCTAAGGGGGCCCACTTAGTAAGTATCTATAGCTAGTTAGTTAGCTGTTCTTTCCTGTTGATCTTCAGTTAGCTTTCATCTATGAAGTTTTCATACAAACTCAGTCTTGTATTGCTCCTGCAGCATAGGGAATCCATCCCTGTGCCTGTTCCTGCAGCATAAGGCTAGTTCTTAGTTTGTGTTTCAGTCGTAGCTGTTATGGTTTCTATTTTAATCAAATCATAGTTGAGTTAAAAGAACTTTGCATTACCTTTCCTGTAGCGTGGATAGAATTCCCTTCTAAGTATTTATTTCTGCTAAGTTTTGACTGAAACTAGTTCTTAGTGCATATATTTTTCCGCGCCATTTAAAGTATACGTCCCCTGGTTTGACAAGTAAATGAACATCCATAGAAAGATATTAGTCACCTGTTGGAATGTCCAATTCCCAGGAAAGGTTTTACTATGATTATCATATCCTTTTATAGGCACGACCATTTTTGGTGCCATTTTCGGGGATGGCGTTAAGCTAAGGATTTGTCAGAAGTCATTTTTAGTATTAGTTTAGTTTGTTAGTCAAAATTTTCAAAATCTTTCAAACCACAATTCATCGTATTGCATGCATAGAAGAAGAAGAGAAGCACTAGGAAGTTTCCTCCTTGAAAACCTGTTTGTTGAACTACCATTTGACCTAGCTGACAACGAACCTGAGGAAAATCCATTCGCTCTGTTATTCTAGCAAGAAAACATGGCAAATAATCCACCTAATAACCCACCTCCTGCTTTTGAGTTTCCCATTGTTCCCCAGCAAGATACTGGCAATCTTAAGAATATACCTTCTTCAGTACTTCCAAAATTCTATGGCCTAGTCACGAAGGACCCTGGAACTTTTCTGTTTGAGTTTGATGTCCTCTGTTGTAGTTATGACTACAATACAGATGCCCATAAGCTGAAGTTATTTCCTTCCACCTTGAAGGAGGAAGCTCTCAGATGGTTCATGAGTTTGGGAAGAGGTGTTGTTGATAGTTGGGCAGCCATGCAGATGAAATTCCTTGAGAAGTATAAGGAATATTGTAAGAGTGCCAGTAAAGGAGATGACATATTTTGAATTCAGCAGAAGGAGGATGAAATTCTAGAAGATTATATTTCAAGGTTCTTGTTTTTACTAAAGAGGAACTCAAACCATACTCTTAACGAGGACTTTTAGAGACTACTCTTTCTAAGGGGAATTAGTGATGCCTGTATAAATGCCTTGGACCTGATGGGAGGAGGTGATATAGCCCAACTATCTTGGGATGATATAAAGAAAATATGTCTTAACTACTCTCGAGCAATAGTTAAGAAAGGTCGAGGTGATCATGCTACAGTGGGGAAGTCTTCTTCTGGTGGAGTTTCTTGGATGGAGATAACAAACTTGCTGTCTGACTTCAAGCAGGACATCATTAATAATATGGCTACACAACTTGATACCATGCAAGCTCGGAAGAAATATGACGAAGCTGAGGCAGTTTTGGCTGAGTTCTATCCATATTGCAGACAGAAGAAGCGTGACTGCAGATGCAAGATGGTGGCTAATTTGGAAGTTAGGCAACTACCTACTGACTTCAAGCCAGTAGAAGGTGATGATGATCAATTTTTTTTTGTTGCACAAAGGAGACCATGGGCCTAAAGATAAGGTATGCCTCAAAATCCTTTAACTTTTTGTAATCCTTATTCTGGCTATAATAACCAATGACAACATGCATATGGATCACCACCACCCTAGAATCCACCTCAACCAAGTTGGCCTAATTACCAGACCCTACAATGGAAATCTCCTCAAGGAGGTTGGCAGCAGCCACAAGGACAATGGACCCCGCCTTCAGGTAATTGGCAGCAAAACCCTCAATGGAGAGGTTCTCAGCAATGGCAAAACCAATCCTCTAGATTCTTGTAGCTTCCACAGACGCAACAATAGGCCCTTATGCCACCTCCTACAGCAACTGCCACAAATACTGGACCTCCAAAACAAATGCCTATGCCTGCCTAGCAATCGCCAAATCCCAATAATAGGCAACAGCAGCCTACATATCTTGCCGAAACCAACCAATATCAAGCTTATGCCTTAGACGTTAATGACATCCATTTGAGGTCTGAAACCACTTTACCTGTTCCAAAATCACCTCTAATTACTGAAATACCAGATTCTTCCCTTGAAGAATCTACTGCACCTACTGATCCTCCTGAGCATATGCCTATACCTGATACGGTTTCTAAGGAGCCTTTTTTACAAAGTCAAGACAAACCACATTTTCCTCAAAGGTTGCAAAGTACTACATTTACATCTATGGAAGAACCCACTTTTGACATTCTGGATCAGCTCAAAAATGTACAAATTCAAATCCCCTTATTTCAGGCTATTAAAAATGTACCTATTTTTGGAAAAGTTATTAAAGAGGCCTGTTTGAAAAAGCCTGGACGAAAGAAAAAGGATCCCCAAACAATTCATGTCTTAGAGAAATTGGCTGATATAATGTTGGGAAATGTAGTCATCCCAAAGTATATTGACCCTAGAAGTCCTGTAGTGCAAATACATATAAATGGCCAAATTGTAAAAAATGTTTTGATTGACTTAGGTGATGCCATTAATGTCATGACAAAGCATACTATGGAATCCTTGAACATTTTAAACATTGGGTCTACACCCACAGTTCTACAGCTTGCAAATAGTTCCACTGTTAAACCTGATGGGATGGTGGAAGATGTAATTGTCACTCTTGAATCTTGGGAGTATCCAGTTGATTTCACAATATTATCAGTTAAGGCAACTTTAGGAGGGTATCCAGTTATCCTTGGTAGACCATGGTTGGCAACTACTGATGCTTTTATAGGATTCCGCTCTAGAGATATGACCATTTCTGATGGACAATCCACAAAAAAATTGGCTCTGTATCTGCCTGCTAGACCTCAACCAGATTTGTCCCAACCTGTTTGGCCAGATGAGGGGGAAGAAACTGAAGAAGCCAATTCTTTGACTCAATTAATGATGCTTCAAAATGATTCATTCTCGCAACTTCAGAGTGAGGATGCTTTTCTCTTTCAAATTCTACAGTACAATTCTAATATGGGTAGTTCATCTGATCCAAATGGCAGCCATCTACAATGTTTCCTGCAGCAACCAAATTCTGAGAATTTGCTGCCTAAACTTCCAGCAATTTTTTATCACTTGCTTCCACAAGAAGTACAAACATCACCTGTAGATTCTATGAGTAATCTTACTAAGCAGATAGAATTATCTCCAGGTCACTGTTTGAATATCAATAGCAAGCTGTCACAATCTCAACAGGCTATCTTATTAAAAATGCTACAAGATCAGCATAAAGCTTTTGCATGGGAATATGGAGACATGCAAGGAATAGACCCTAGAGTTTGTACTCACAGGATATATATATCAAAGAAGATTGTTTACCAGTTAGACAACCTCAAAGGAGAGTAAATCCAATACTTAGAGAAATAGTTAAAAGTGAGCTTCAAAAATTGCTTGATGTTGGTTTTATTTATCCAATCTCTGACAGTCAATGGGTTTCTCCATTAGTTATTGTTCCCAAGAAAGGTGGAAAATGGAGAGTGTGTGTAGATTACAGAGAGTTGAACAATACCACTAAAACAGATCACTTTCCACTACCTTTTGTAGACCAAGTACTAGACTCACTATCTGGCAAAATATATTTTTCCTTTTTGGATGGGTACAGTGGGTACAATCAAATAAAAATTTCCCCCGAGGATCAAGATAAGACCACTTTTACCTGTCCATGGGGAACATTTGCTTATTCGGTCTTGCCTTTTGGTCTATGCAATGCGCCAACAACATTTTAGAGAGCAGTAATTAGTATCTTTGCTGATATATCTCATGACTGTATGGAGATTTATATGGATGATTTCACCACCTATGGGATCACATTTGAAGAAGCACTGGTGAATTTAGAAAGGTATTGAAAAGGTGCAGAGAGCAAAATTTGTCTCTAAATAGTGAAAAGTATTTTTTAATGATAGAAGAAGGTATTGTTCTAGGTCATCATATTTCAAAGAATGGAATTCAGGTCGACCCTGCTAAAATTGAAGTTATTCTGCATTTACAAACTCCTGCAAAAAAAAAAGATGTTAGAAGTTTCCTTGGCCATGCAGGGTATTATAGAAGGTTTATAAAAGATTTCAGTAAAATTGCCAGTCCACTTTATGCCTTATTAACTAAGGATTCTCAATTTGAATGGACAGAGGCCTGTGAAAAATCCTTCCTACAACTAAAGGACCTGCTTACTCAAGCCCCTGTTCTTCAAGGTCCAAAATAGAATTTACCTTTTCACATACATGTTGATGCCTCTGATTTTGGTATAGGAGCAGTTTTAAGTCAAAAACAAAATTCAGTTGAGCATGCCATCTACTTTATCAGCAAGAACCTTCAAGGTCGTGAGCTCAACTATACTATTACAGAAATGGATTTGCTTGTAGTAGTATATGCTTTGAATAAATTCAGGCATTATGTCACAAGTTATCAGATATTCGTCCATACTGACCATATAGCAATCAAGTATCTGATGAAAAAACCTGCCATTTCTGGTAGATTGGCAAGATGGCTCCTGTTGTTACAAGAATTTGACATTACAATAATTGACAAATCAGGAAGAGCTAATGTTGTAGCTGACTTTCTATCAAGACTTCAATCAGTTGCACCTGATGAGCATGAGGTCATTGATGATAGGTTCCCAGATGAACACTTGTTTTCCATTACTGCACATACACCATGGTATGTAGATATTGCCAATTATCTAGTAGCAAACATAATACTAGATCATTTTTCTCCAAAAGAAAAGAAATTGTTAATAGAGAAAAGTTTCAACTTTTCATGGATTGCAAATTGTGTGTTTTATACTGGACTTGATCAAGTGATGCGAAGATGTGTAAGAGAAGATGAGACTTATGATATCTTATATGCTTGCCATGATGAACCATGTAGGGGACATTTTGCAACAAAAAAAATATAAATGAAGATTCTTACAACAGGGTACTACTGGCAGACATTACACAAAGATGTTGTGGCCTATACAAGGAAATGTGACAGATGCCAACGTATGGGAAGACCAACCAAGTCAGATGAAATGCCACTATATCCACATGTAATAGTCACCCCTTTTGATAAGTGGGGAATGAATTTTGTGGGACCAATTGATCCACCATCAAATGGAAAGTCATACATTCTAGTTTGCACGGACTATGTAACAAAATGGGTTGAGGTAAAAGCTATGACTCATGCTCGAGATAACAAGGTTACTGAATTTCTGTATGAATAAATTTTCACTAGATTTGGAGTTCCCAGAGAGCTTGTAATTGATCAGGGAGCTCAATTCAAATCAAAACTGATTAGTGCACTAATGAATGACTATAAGATCAAACATAGGAAGTCCAGCCCCTATCACCCTCAAGCCAATGGTCAGGTAGAGGTAACAAATAGGGAAATTGAGGCGATCCTAACAAAGACTGTGCCTCCATAAAAAATATTGGAGCAATCGACTTCCTGAAGCAATTTGGGCCTACAGTACTATGTGGAAGACAACAACTGGGTTTACACCTTTTGAGCTGCTTTATGGAAAAACAACAATGTTGCCCATTGAATTTGAGCACAAAACTTTGAGGATAGCTCTTGAACTCAATATGGACATATCTGAAGCACAGAAGGATCGTCTACTACAGCTAAATGCCTTGGACGAAATGAGAAAAGTAGCCCTGCAACACACAGAAGCAATCCAATAGCAAAGGAAGAAATGGGATGATCAACATATCAAAACCAAGAAATTTTCTACTGGTGATTGGGCTCTGTTATATGATTCCATATATCAAGAGAACCAAGGTAAGCTCACAACACGCTGGCTTGGCCCCTATGAAGTTGAGAATGTGTTTGATAATAGAGCTATACAGCTGGCGACAATTGATCCAGTCCATTTCAAAATGCTAGTTAATGGCCATCGACTCTGGTTGTACCATAAACCAGTTTCAAAAGAAAAATTGATGCAACAGTTCATTCAGATTCCTCCCGCTACTCTTCCTGTAGCCGAAGGCTTTAGCCTTTCTCCTGCAGCTTCACCATAATTTTGAAAAAAATGTGCTCATAATAAAGGTTTTTTTTTTAAAGGAAACCCCTTTTTCTCCATTCTCATTTATCGCCCCCACCTCACTTCTCTATCTTCCATCCATCCATCTCATCCATTCATCTCGTCTGCCCACGTCACCCATCCACTTCATCTGCCCGCATCACCCTTAATTAAGATATTATTCCCAACTGTCAACTCATGCAGACACCGTCATTTTTCTTCACACGTACATGTAAATATCAAAGGTATGCCATATCTTTTGTTATCGCATATTTGATTTATTTTATTCTATTCATTTACTGCTATGCATGTACCGTTCATTATTACTCGATCTCCGCTTATTTTTTTTAGTACATGTGAGGACACATGTCATACTCTTAGTAGGGGGCGGGGTAATCCACCTTTTAAAACCTATATTTTCGCCGCTGCCATAACTACACAAATAACCTTTCTTTATTATTCTTCTAGTACTTTCCAAATATGATCGCATGTCCTTCTTTATTGCATGTTTTTCTTATAAATTACGATTAAGACTGCTTGTTTAAAAAGTTTATTTTTGGAAAAGAAAGAAATGTGACGGCACGATAGAAGAAAACCAGAACATCTCCTGCAGCTGCACCAATGCCAAGAAGAGTTTTCACAAGGAAACAATCTAAAACCTCCCCTGCTTCATCTCAACCAGAGGTTATTGTAATCTCAGAAGGGTCTGTAGAGTCTAAATTTGACGTTTCTTAGAATGTGTCTGAAAATGCTGCACAAAGTTCATTCGTTCCTGAAGAGGAACAAGTTGAGACAAAAGAAATAGGGCATAATGAGCAAGGGTTACCAAATATTGATGACTTGGCTACCACTGTTATGCAGTTTTTGGAGGAACCACAGTCTTCTCCACTGCAGCAACAAGAATTCATCTTGCAGCAAGAGCAGGAATTGACTGAATAATTGAAGGTGCCTAGTGAAGCTACATTTCACTGTGCAACTTGTAAAGCCATTGTTGTTTATAAGAAGGCATTTTTGATTGAGTTTCTGGAATATTATAAAGCTAACTAAGAAATAGTTACATTGCAAACCTTGACTTTCCGGCACATAGCCCAAACTGACATGCAACAAAGTCTATGGGAGGTAGAAAGGAAGAAACTGAAAAAGGAAATTGAAAGTCAGAAGCAGGAAATTGTTGAGTTGAAAATAAAAATGGATGAAATGTTAAAAGTAACTGGTCAGATCATGGAATGCAGACCACCACCCAGAATTTATGCTCTGTGCCTTAAGGAACAGTTTTTATGGTTCCAACTAATAAGAATTTCTAGAAATCAAGATCCTATACTTCACACTGCTAATGAATTTTATGAGGCATATCAGACAGCCCCTAATTGGTTAAGAAATTCTCTGTGTGAATTTTATTTACATGGCTTCTTAATTCCATCAGAAACAGAATGGAACCCTCTTCTGTATATTGGTGATATCCATTTGAAATCATTTATGTCATAGGTAGAAAATGAAGCGAATTATGGTAGGCAATGGGAAATATATGAGGAAGTTGAGAGAAATGAGCCTGTTCCATTATGCTCTCAAAGTTGAAACCCCCATGCAATGTTGAAAGACTGGTTTGCTCTGACATATGGCATTAATAATATTCCAGCCAGAGAGAAGATATTTGATATCAGGAAACAGGTATATGATGAATTTCAGGAACAATCATATTCATTTTGGAGACTGGCATACACCAGAAGTGAGAAAAGGTGAGAAAGATTAACTGTTGGACTAAGAAGATCCAAACCTCATAGTCCCCTAAATTTCACAGCAACTCTTAAATGATCAAGCATATATATATAGTTGGGACTTTAAAAGAGATTTAAACTATGGTTGCCATTGACATTCAGACCTCTTGTGCTAATGTGGCCCCTTTATCCTCACCAGGCTACAAATCTTAATGATGATTTAGAGGACCGTAGGTATGAAAGGTGCTGGGATTTCAGAGGATTTTATTACAGGTTTGGAAATCCATTTCAGAGTCATGCAGCAACCACTGATTTCAGAGAAACTACCAGAAACGTTAATGCTGGAGGACCAGCACTAGGCTAAGTAGGGGGCAATGATGAGCCCAAAATGTGCTCATAGTTTGGATACTATGATGAAATTTTAATGCCTTTAATTTTATTATTTGTGGTTGTTTAAAACTCTTTTGAAACCTTTTATGGGGATATCCTGTAGCAAAACACTTTCATGTTCCTGTAGCTTATTGTGTTGACCTAACTGCATTTATTACCTTGTTGACTCCCTAAATGACTGGTATATCGCATACAATTTTTTTGAATGATGAAATGGATTTAAATGTGTGATTAATGAATGGATATTGTGTATATGCCATACGCCTTTTCTTTCGCATATGTTACCTTTTGTATCGCAGGTTGTTGAAGAATGATCAAGTCAAGCGCAACCGATCTCAGCCTTGCAGTAAAGTCCATTTCCTGCATGACTTCAAGGAAGCTCCGACGAACACTCTTTGACCGAAACTATTGGGAAAGATTTTTAATGACAGTCAGTCTGGAAAGAGTGGAGCACTAGATTCTCTTTGGATCGGGTTGAATGCATAAATTCATTTATGAAGTTTGTTCCTTGATTCTGGGATACACTTTACTTCCACGTCTTTCTTTGATAGGGTTAGTTAGTTGCTCTCCTAATTTTAAATAAAGTTATCCTCCTACGCGAGTGAGAAGGGAGATGATAGTTAGAGTAAGATAGAAGCATAGTGATAGTAGATATCATGTAAGAGTTAGTATGATAGTGAAAACCAGAATCTGTTTGACAAGAGACAAAATTTGTTGTTAGTTTCTATATCAACAAAGCAATGTATACCATTATGTTTTCATGAATAAAGTTTGATGAAGTTCTTAGTTCAGCATCTGCGTAATCAGTACATGCTTGCTAAGGGGGCCCACTTAGTAAGTATCTGTAGCTAGTTAGTTAGTTGTTCTTTCCCGTTGATCTTCAGTTAGTTTTCATCTATGAAGTTTTCATACAAACTCAGTCTTGTATTGCTCCTACAGCATAGGGAATCCATCCCTGTGCCTGTTCCTGTAGCATAAGGTCAGTTCTTAGTTTGTGTTTCAGTCATAGCTGTTATGGTTTCTGTTTTAATCAAATCATAGTTGAGTTAAAAGAACTTTGCATTACCTTTCCTGTAGCGTGGATATAATTCCCTTCTAAGTATTTATTTCTGCTAAGTTTTGACTGAAACTAGTTCTTAGTGCATATATTTTGCCATGCCATTTAAAGTATATGTCCCCTGGTTTGACAAGTAAATGAACGTCCATAGAAAGATATTAGTCACCTGTTGGAATGTCCAATTCCCAGGAAAGGTTTTACTGTGATTATCATATCCTTTTATAGGCATGAGCAATATGATGGGTATGTTGCTAATGACAATTTTTTTACCCAAAAATTGATTAAATAAAAAGGGTTTTTAAAGGAGATTCTTAGCATTCCACAAATATAAATTATGCTTTACTTTGAATTTAATAAGTAATTATTATTCATTTTCTATTTGAATTATGACTAAAGTCATGATTGATAACCTAATTGAAAAACATCTATAGCTTTCAAACGGTTTGGTTTTTTTGAATTTGAAACATGCATCACATTCTATGCTTCACATATTATAGGATTAAAAAAATTATGATGTTTTGAACAAGTTAAGGTGGTCAAACATACGAGTTTTTATATTTTCTAAAAGTTATAATAAAAATTCATAGTTAATTATTTACTTGGAAAAAAATTACAAAAAATATGCATCACATTGGGACATGAGTCCTCTACTTATATCTAAAATATTACAAAAAATATTATCATTTTATTGTGGTTAGGGTGGTCAGACAGACACCTACTTCTTATTTTTTCCATAAAATTTAAGTACAACTGCATTGAAATGTCAAATTTTCACCAAATAGATTTTAAAAAAAAATAAACCTAGTAGTTTAGAAACTACATTCAATTTTCTATAGATTTTGTTCTTACATATTTTTGAAATAATATAGATAACTTATTCAAATTTTTACATCAAGTTGCCTAACTCTAAATTTTCTAAATTTTTCGCCATTTAAGGGCTTGTTTTTTCTATGATGATCCTACACATACCTTCAATGCACATCTCCAATTGAAGAAACACCAGCAACAACATGTGGTCTTCCAAGTACATCAAAAATCATATCTATAGTTGAAGACACACCATCAACAACATTGTGTTTCAGAAGTACATCAACAAACACACCTCAATTTGAAGTCACTCCACAAATGGCATCTCAAGTTGAAGGTACAACATCATTCACATTTCAATCTCAAGGCATGTCATCAATTGCACCTCTGATTGAAGGTACACTATCGATCCCCAATGTTGTTGACATTTCTAATGTTGATACAAATTTACATTTGAGAACTCCTCCTAGAGTTTTGCATAGAAAACTTGGATTTTTGATTGATATTGATTCCAATGTTTTGAAATTGATGCTTGATAAGATTCCAAAATGTACATGTCAAAAATATGCACAAAAGATATGGAGTTTATTTTCTGAGAAGCTAAGTGAGTGTGGAAGATGCCAACTATTTGTTGAAATGATGAGGCAACTCAAATTTAGGCCCACCATGAAGGCTCTTGGGCTGAGAGTTTTGAATGACTCAAGTGAATATTCCATTGTAAAGAACTTGATGAGTGCATATGAGAGTGTGGGTTGTACCTCATGCAGAAAGGATAGTTGTGCCACATGACGTGTGATGACAACAACATTGTTAAGCAATCAAACAAGGAATAGGGTGAACCTTACAAAGATAAGTAGTAAGTCTTTGAAAATAAGTAGATCAAGGTTTTGAAGGCATAAAATGAAATAATGACTCATTCCACCTATTGTAAACTACTGTGGTTTGGTGGAATGGATTCCAAATGGTAGGATTGGATGTATGAATAAGATTTAGGTGTAGGGAGTGAAGTTTGTGAAGTTTAAGAGGCTGCCCTAGTTGAATTTCTTAATATTTACCTGAAAGGTGATGGCTACAAGTGGAGTTTTGCATAAAATATAGTGGTAAAAGCTTAGAGAAGGATTAGGAAACATATGGAGGAATTTTGGGATTTTTTTGAGATGTTTGAATGGCTATTGTGAGTAGGGAAGTCGAATTGAGTGTTTGGGCATGTTGCCTAGCCGTCAAATTTGAGGGATTTGAGTGAAATTTGATGGTTAGAGGAGGGAAATTGTAGAAAATATTGGGGGCAATAGATTTTGATGAACTTTCAATCATGTGAAAACATAACTAAAGGTGTTTGAGGTCTTGTTTTGCTGTGTAGAAGCCTATAATTATTTTTTTCAATTAACCCCCTTTTGAATGGCATAAAGTGAGGGTTTTGTAACTTGGGGTCTTGGTGAACGTTTTTCCTTCTAAAAATTGTTGATTTGGGCTATTTGAGACCTATGGAGAAGGTCTAAGAGTTTTTCAATTGGGAAAGTGATTGGATAGGAATTACTTTGTAAATGTGGCCTAATTAGCCTAGTTTGGACAGCGTAGAAGCCATAGTTTGGAGGGTTTGTTCCAAAGAAGTCATTTTAGATATTGTAGTATGTTTTTTTAAGGCCTTAATGGGTGTCTAAAACACCTTGGGGTTTATGATTTTGAGTTGTATTTTGTGATATTTGAAGGGAAAACTAGGTCTATAGACCTACAAGTGAAAACTAGGTGAAATTGTGAAGAGTTGGTGTGATAGACTTTAAAGGGTTGGAAAGTTGTTGCAAGGAGAAAAATGAGTTTTTAACTCATTCCACTAGTTTAATGTTCTAATAATCAGTGAAATGAGTGTAGATGGGTAGAGATTTGGGTCCATAAAGTTTTTTTGAAAAAAAGCAATACAAACCATTACTTTATGTGAGTTTCATCAATGTTAATGCAATCTTTCATGGCTTGTTACCTAGATACTATATTAGTTATGAGATTTTTTTCTGAGGCATCGGGATCATGTAGGGAACCTGTACAATAACCTCTCTTAGTTTTTGTTATCTCGAAGTCAATTTTTCGTGGTGTCCAGTTTTCGCTTGATGGAAACAGTGTCAAATGCAAGTAGTTGAAAGTTGCAAAGTTGTACAAATTTTGTTCTGTAACTCATATGATCAAATGAAATATTCAAATGCGTTCAAGTGGGTATGTTTATGCTAGGCATGGTCCTCTTTTGCACCCAAACATGAAAAATCACTTAGAGCTACGTTGAACCAGCTAAATCCCTTAAAAGTCTGAAGTGCAAAACGACTGCAAACTTTAGCATGTTGTTACTTGGACACCGTGACACTCACAAAAATATCATCTAATCCTATGGGATCATGTTGGGCCGCTCTACAATAACCTCTCCCAGTTTTTTTAATTTCAGAGTCATTTTTTTGTGGTGTCCATTTTTCAGTTGATGGAAAAAGTGTCAAATGCAAGTAGTTGAAAGTTGTAAAGTGGTGCAACTTTCGTTCTACAACTCGTGTGACCAAAAAAAATATTTTGATATTTTTGAGTGGGTATTTTTATACTAGGCATGGTCCTCTTTGGCACCCAAACATGACGAATCGATCTGAGTTATATTCAATCGGTTGAATCCCTTAAGAGTCTAAAGTGCAAAATGGTTCCAAACTTTAGCATGTTGTTACTCGGACACCATGACACTTATAAAATTTTGTATGAAAATATGGGATTAAATTAGGACCCTCTAAAATAACCTCTCTCAATTTTTGTTATCTCAGAGTCATTTTTTCATGGTTTCTAGTTTTCATTTGATGGAAAAAGTGTTAAATGCAAGTAATTGAAAGTTACAAAGTGGTGCAACTTTTGTTCTACAACTTGCGTGACCAAAAAAAATATTCCAATGTATACAAGTTGGTACATTTACACTAGGCATGGTCCTCTTTCACACCCAAATATGGTGAATTGCTCTGAGCTACGTTCAACCGGTTGAATCCCTTAAGAGTCTGAAGTGCAAAATAGATGCAAACTTCAACATGTTGTTATTCAGACACCATGACACTTAGAAACTTCTCATCTAAGCTTATGAGATCACGTTTGGCCCCTCTACAATAACCTCACTTATTTTTTATTATCTCAGAGTCATTTTTTCATGATGTCCAGTTTTCACTTTATGGAAAAAGTGTCAAATGCAAGTAATTGAAAGTTGTAAAGTGGTTCAAATTTCATTCTGCAACTCGTGTAACCAAACAAACTATTCTGACATGTTTGAGTGGGTACATTTACACTAGGAATGCTCCTCTTTTTCACTCAAAAATGGCGAATCACTCTGAGCTAGGTTCAACCGGTTGAATCCTTCAAGTGTCCGAAGTGCAAAATGACTGGCAACTTTAATATACTATTACTCGGACACCATAGTGCTTAGAAAATTATCATCTGAGCCTATGGGATCACATTGGGCCACTCTACAATAACCTCTCTTAGTTTTTGTTATTCAAAGTTTTTTTTTGTGGTGTCCATTTTTCAGTTGATGGAAAAAGTGTCAAATGCAAGAAGTTGAAAGTTGCAAAGTGGTGCAACTTTCCTTTTACAACTTATGTGACTAAACGAACTATTTTGACATGTTCAAGTGGGTACGTTTATACTAGGAATGGTCCTCTTTGGCACCCAAACATGGCGAATCGCTCTGAGCTACATTCAACTAGTTGAATCCCTTAGGAGTATGAAATGAAAAATGGCTACAAACTTCAGCATGTTATTACTCAAATGCTGTGATGCTTAGAAAATTCTTGTCTAAGCCTATTAGATCACATTGAGCCCCACTACAATAACCTCTCTTATTTTTTTATTTTTTATCTTGGAGTCATTTTTTTTGTGGTGTCTAGTTTTCACTTGATGGAAAAAGTGTTAAATGCAAGTAGTTAAAAGTTGCAAAGTGGTGCAACTTTCATTTTGCAACTCTTGTGACCAAAAAAACTATTTTGACGCATTTAAGTGGGTATGTTTATGCTAGGCATGGTCCTTTTTGACACCCAAACACAACGAATTACTCTGAGCTATGTTCAAATGGCTTAATCCCTTAAGAGTTTGAAGTGTAAAATTGCTGCAAAGTTCAGCATGCTATTAGTTGGACACCGTGATGCTTAGAAACTTCTTGTCAGAGCCTATGGAATCACGTTGGGCTCCTCTACAATAAGCTCTCTTGGTTTTCTTTATTTCAGAGGTGTTTTTCTATTGTGTTGACTTTTTGTTTGGAGAAAAAGTTGTCAAATGCAAGTAGTGCAAAGTTGCAAAGTGGTGCAACTTTTATTTTGTAACTCGTGTGATTAAACAAATTGTTCCAACACATCTGAGTGGTATGTTCACTCTAGGAATAGTCCTCTTTCACACCAAAACATGCCGAATCACTTTGAGCTATGTTCAATTTTTTGAATCCCTAAATTATGGAATGACATATAACAAAATATAATCACTTACTGCATACGTATAGTCATCATGCACATTCACAACATTACCACACCCACAATCTTGAGTGACAACCACCTGTAGCAACCATCAAGATAGAAATTAAACTACATAAAAGTATTGTGAAAATTCTCTATAATAGACCATATAAGAGAAAATATAATGTCAAAATGACTAATCTATTGCATACCTCTCTCAATGGATCAAAACTGGCTATTGCTGCAACAACTCCATGGTCCATCATGCCACCATCATCACCAGGGTTGTCTGATGTCAACATCTGCAAATGGTAAATCAAAGACTAAATGGTAGGGTGAACTATTAAAGGTTAATGGGATGAGATTAGGAAGGAATAAAGGAACAAAAATTGAATTAGGAGAAGATAATGTGACATGATCAAGGAATACAAATGCAATGTTTGTGATTCTCATAATTTTTTTAGATTTGTATGTACACAAAATTAAGAAAACTAACACTGTTTTACAACACCATTAATGAATAAAGGCTACCTGAGTGTAAGTTGTTTGAGGAAATAAATTGCGAGGTGTGGAGGTCAAAGGTCCACCAAGAAACTATTTGAAATCCAAAGCATGTTGTAAGACAAACATTCAAATATAACATTCAACTATTCAAATGCAATAATAATATCTTTAATACTAGTTCCATACGTGTGGACTCAATGTCAAGAACTAATAAGGGTCTGTAGGAATGGGGCACGTCTAATGAACACTCTAATCCTGAAATTTCATCATATCAAAATTCTACTTATTTACTTATTCTTAAATTTCAAAATATAATTCAATAAACAACATTAAATGAGCTTGTTGAATTTTACGTGAGTGTCAATGCTGAATGTATCATTCAACAAATCATTTGTGAAAGACATCACCTCTACAACTGATGTAGGCTATGTATCTGCATCTTGAGCTCTTTGATAATTGTACATGCAAACAACACCACAAGCACCACAATGGTGGGGTGGAGCTTCGGGCTTACATGCCTCCTCCACACCAAGATCTACTAGAGGCCTCAAACATTGAAAAATGGTATGTCTGAGTGAGCCAATTGACTCCAGCGTGTCCACCTCTACACTATCCTTAATAATGAAAGGAACACCGACATGCTCCACTATGGGTCTGGCCAAGGGTCTCGATGCCAACTATGGATTACCTCATGCAACAGGTATATCATGTGTGGAACTCCCACCTCTACCTTAAAAGTCTAAGATTTTAAAATAATTTGGAATCTTATTAAGGACAAATTCATAATAGAGTTTCCTCAAAAATTATTGTGGTACCTCATGGTTATTGGATGGAGGTTGGTCAAATACCATCCACCATCGCTCCCAAAATTTATTTTTAATTAACTCATGGTGGAAATAATGGATGGGGAACCTCCTGCATGCATGAGACAAAGGTGTGTTGGTTCTCAGGTTTGTAAATAGGGCACACAAATTGGCTTTGCAAATTTTATTTTTTTTAACATCTACATATGACAAACGACCAACATAAAATTGTCTCATCGCATGCCTCTTATTTGACAAAAAGATTATTTTCTCACTCATTTCTCCTACATGAGATATAATTCACTTCAATGATTTAGCAATCTCTCTCCTATAAAGGTGGGTTTCGGCATGCTCGGTTAATCTTCCAATTAATTGTTTAATGTCTCTTTTATTGTTTTCAATTTGATTTAGAATATTTTCTTGTGTTCCTTGAGGATGGGCCTATGAATTGATGGAGGGGTTTCAAGTTGTTCTTACATATAGGAGGTTCTTCTTGAGGGGGTGACTATGAATTCTCAATGTTTTGAGATGGAGATTCATTCCCTAAGAATTAGAACAAAATTTTATCATAAAAACCTATCTCAATATGCATTCTAAATCAAATAGAATAAAAATACATACCTCTATGTAATCTTCAACGTCTCTGATGTGTTAGTGACATCCTCATGAAAAATAGCAAGCTAAGAGTGCAAAAAATGGATGAGATTTGGCGAGCGCGAGTTGTAGAGCTCAAATCCTCCAAGCCAAGCCGTGGGTTGAAATGAAAATGCAAGTTTGAAATGTGTTTTTTTCTTTTAATCCTCCAAGCCAAGCCAAGTTGTGGGTTGAAATGAAAACGCAAGTTTGGAATGCATTTTTTTCTTTTAATTTACTTTTTCATTTGGCTCTCGCTAAATTTGGCGTGCGCCATATTTGGCGTGCACCATATTTGGCATGCACCGTATTTGGCGCTCACCAAATTTGGCGAGTGCCATATTTGGTGCTCGCCAAATTTGGTGTATGCCAAATGCTCAATTTCAAGTTTTTTTTGAAATTTTTTTTAGTTTGGCACCAAAATTGTATGACAGTTTGGTGCACTTACCCTCAACTTTAATCTATTATTAGGTATGAGCATGAAGTACAAATAATAGAGATCAATATCGACATACTTGAAACACCAAATTTATGTGGAAAACCAAATAAGGGAAAAGCATAGTAAGGATTAACTCAAAATATAAAGTAATTGCAAAACCAATTACAAAGAGGTTCACTGCCAAAGGGCTCACTGCCCAAGATAAGACTCACTGTCCAAGTAGTACTCACTATCCAAAAGGGAGGCTGGTTGCCTACAGATATAGAAAGATAGAAATAAGAATGTTACACAGAGAACACTTTCTCAATGCAACAAAATATCCACCACAACTTGCACACATCCACAACCTTGATCAAAGAATTGTAGACACCATCAGTTCACTTCTTTCAGGAGTCTAACACATTAAAGTACTGTTGCCTCAATTCACTTTCACACACTCTTGCTTCTCACACATGTTGCATGTAATGTATAACATCACAACTTGTATTTATACCATCTTCAACCTTATAAATTTTCTCCAAGGTCGACAAATCTTAAATCCTCCAAGCCAAGCTACGTGTTGAAATGAAAATGTAGGTTTGAAATATGGTTTTTTCTTTAATTTACTTTTTCATTTGGCACTCACAACTCCAACACATCTGTAACCTTGATTAGAGAATTGAGACACCATCAACTCACTTCTTTTAGGAGTCTAAAACATTAAAGTATTGTTTCCTTAATTCACTTTCACACACTCTTCCTTCTCACACTTGCGGCATGCAATGCATAACATCTCAACTTGTATTTATACCATTTTCAACCTTAGCAACTTTCTCCAAGGTCGACAAAGCTTAAATCCTCCAAGCCAAGTTGTGGGTTGAAATGAAAATGCAGGTTTGAAATGCATTTTTTGCTTTTAATTTACTTTTTCATTTGGCGTGCACCACTAAATTTGGCATGCGCCATATTTGACGCACACCATATTTGGTGCTCCCCAAATTTGGCATGTTCCTAATGCTCAATTTTGAGCTTTTTTTGAATTTTTTTAGTTTGGAATCAAAATTGTGTGACAGATTGGTGCACTTACCCTCAACTTTAATTTGTTATTAGGTATGAGCATGAAGTACAAATAATAGGGAGCAATATCAACATACTTGAAACACCAAATTTACATGGAAAACCCAATAAGGGAAAAGCATAGTGAGGATTAACTTAAAATATAAATTAATTTCAAAATCGATTACAAAGATGCTCACTGCCAAAGGGCTCACTGCCCAAGATAGGACTCACTGTCCAACAAGGAGGCTCATTTCCTACAGATACAGAAAGATAGAAATAAGAACATTACACAGAGAGCCCTTTCTGAATGCAACAGAAGATCCACCACAACTCCCACACATTTGTAGCATTGATCAGAGGATTACATACACCATTAGCTCACTTCTTTTAGGAGTCTAACACATTAAAGTACTATTTCCTCAATTCATGTTCAGACACTCTTTCTTCTCACACTTTTGGAATTCAATTCATAACATCTCAACTTGTATTTATACCATCTTCAACCTTAGAAACTTTCTCTAAGGTCAACTACACACTCTTCATTTTACAAATTCAAATTAGGTCAGAAACTCAACAGTCCCATGGTGGAAGAGAATGAGAGCAGACCAAACCAACACTTAACCAATACCCAAAATAATGTCTCAGATGAATCACACACTTCCTCAATTTATATTTATTCTTCTCATGTTGTGTAAACAATAGGTCGGCCAAACCTAATGAAAAAACTAATGAAATTTGAAGTACACATTTACGCAACAAGAAGATAACATGTGGACCACATAACATGCTTCATCATACACTGGAACACATCTCAGATGAATTTATACTCATCTATAGCAACTTCAATAACCTTCATACACAAAAAAAAAATCATCAGTTCATCTAGACTGTACAGACACACACAAAAAATTTGAAACTAGTTTTCTAGAGCACCAAACCATGAACACCTTTGCTATGATACAGATAACACCATTACAAGCCTTCTTTTAGATCCACAAGACCTTAAAAACACCAGTGGAGGACTACAGAGCAGATATATTTCTCCCAGTCCATAGACAAACAACTCTGCTAGACCAGTTCACACACCGGTGAACACAACTTTCACTCTTCATCAAACTAGAAGCTATAATCTAGGAAATATCACCCATGGACTCCCATAAAAAATACATCAGATCCATACAAGCATAGGATCAACATAGAAGAAATGCATAGCACATACCGAAGCACATTTTGAACATACACACAACTCTAACTTCTCTATTTAATAATTTTCTTAGAAGCACTTGGTAACTCATTATATCAGCACACCTACAACACTATAAAGATAGCTCCATGTACTCACAACACCTCATCAGTATCTCAACTATACATGTCCCAGCAAAAATCACTTGATTCCTTTCTCTACAACAACCTATATTGTGTTGACATCAATGACAACATCACCAAACTCACTCATACTTGCAACACAAGGAACTAGCATGAGGAAAAACAATTTGTTTCATTATTTTCAAGGGTTTTGTCTACCTTTTGAAAATATCTTTACAACTCTATAGATAAAGCAGTCAAAGGGATAGAGGTCAAACTTGGAAAGATCAAAGGTAATCCATACATTCTCATTAATCTATTATTCATTATTTTAAGACTTGTATATATCAAAAATGACAAAAATTCACCCACAAACTTGGAAGATGAAGTTGAAACTACTAATATTATGAAAAGAAAAAATTTAAGGAAAGTAAAAATTACATTAGAAATTAAAAGTGGGACATGGATATGGTCAAATTCAAAACAATATTGAGAGATACTGAAACATAGAGCAAGGTGAAAATAGTCCAAAATAGGAAAAAATGTTGCACACAAAAAAAGGTTAAAAGCATAGTTAAGCAAGTAAGTATCACAAGGAATTGGCTTGACGTATACTAGGGGTAGCAAAGGAGAACAGGAAAAAATATAGCCTCACATGGACACTCCTCTCACTTGGTCATCAAATCTCTATGTGAAAGAATTTATGAATGTAAAAACTATGATAGAGGGTATGAAGACTATGGAATAGGAAAGGAACTACAAGATTCACACATTACCAAATAAAATTAATCTTTTGTTAAAGGTGGTAAAATATTAAGGGAATAGATGGAAATATTTCAATAAGTTCTAAAAATAGGCAATCATAAGTGGCATGACATGAAATTATCTTGGAAAAGCATAAAAGATCAAGAAAAAATAGTGTAAACTAAAACAAAAGCATATCAACAAGAAAATATTTAGGGATAGAGGTTAAATGAAAGTAATAGGGAGTACATATAAAATAAAATAAAAAGATGGACACAAATGGTTAGAGGATCAACAAGTATTGAAGAGGAGGAGAATATAATTACCATTACAACATAAGAAATATAATGAAAAGAAAGGCACAAAAGGGTAAAACATGTTATCACTAAAGGAGTAAGAGACCATGACAAAAATGAAAGCACTTTCAATCTCACAAGTGAATTTTTGAGGGACGAGTTGCAATTGAAAGGAAAAATATACCAAGAAAGGAGGATTGGAAAGGTATTTGAATAAAATGATAGACCTATTGAAGTAGTGATGATAAACGTGGAAGACAAGTGCCAAATGGTAAGAAAAAAGAGGCTTTTGAGGAGCTCTTACTTCTTTTGAGATGATGATTTAGGAATAAAATAATAAGAGAGAAGGGACAAAATGGCTAAAATAAGGTTATTAAGGGATGATGGAAAAATGGCATGGTTATACAATGATAAGGATAATATCACCAACCTCAGGCCTCATAGTGAGTTAGTGTAATAGAAGGACATAAAATTGAGAATGGATTATTCTAGGAAAAAAAATGAATGCACCACACCACTTGAGGATAAAAAGGAGTGAGGGCTGTACATTAAGCCTTCTACACCAAAATAATCAGTAATAATTCCCCTAGGTATTTATAAATTTAGTATGTTGAAATTGTAGAGGCTACCCTTAGAGGAGAGGACCTACATTAGGGCCTACTAGAGAAGGAAGAGACATAATTTGTCTCCTTGAATCTTAAGAATGAGAAGGGTTCAAGACTCCTAGCTTGAAAGGATACACAAAGTTTTTGGTTTGGAACAAAGAAGTGAGAAGTGGCAAATAAAATGGTGGGATAATGGTCTTAGTGAAAGACGTGGAAGGGTTCATAATTTAGTTGGAAATAGAAGACATAAATAAGCAATACACTTGGGTCAAAATATCAAAAAATGAGTCTCATAAGGATTGCAATATGTTATTTTTCTCCTCAAGTCTCAAATAAAAATTACAAAAAAGTGGATTTGATAACAAGGACCCATTGGTAGCTCTAAAAAAATATTTTGTAGTGTATTCTCAATAGGAAGAAGTTCCTCTAGACTATATTACTTCAATGCTAGGACAATAAATCATCAAAATACAATTTTATGTAGTAAAGAGGATAATAATCCTATTTGGCTCATTGAAGAAGGTAATCAAAAGTGGTCAGTATTTTTAAAAGACAATGGGAAAATTAATCATTATGGGGAAGAACTTATTACTCTTTGTGGCACCTTCCATTTAATCATTTGTAATGGTATGGCTAGATGGAAGAAATCCAAAAGTTATACAAGAAATACTTATAATTGGTAAATGTTGTTGACTATGGAATTTGTTCCAAAAGCTTGATTGAAAAATAAGAAGAGGTAATGATTTGGGACCATATTTTTGATTTAGAATAAAACCATAGCCTATTCTACTTAAGGAAAACATGGCTGAAAACACTAACAAATGATAAAAACACAACACCATCAACAACCACTTTGAAGAGGAACAATTATTTTAACTCAAGGAATATTTAGAGTAACAAATCAAGCATGGGATCCTTTCTGCTAATGGTGACTTTGATGATCTTATCTTTTGTTTGTAAACTTTGTGGTTTCAGGTCCCTATAAAACCCAGTTTTTCCTCTTTCAAAAAAAAATCAAGCATGGGAAAGCTAACTTACAAGGCCTCAATAGAATGAGACGACCTTTTAATTTGAGGAGAACTTGAGAAGTGCAAAAGGGAAAAATAAGAAGTTACAAAATATTTCTTGGTAAATATTTAGTTTGACAAGGGTTGTAAAATTGTAAGAAATTTGTAAGAGAGAGGAGAAGAGAACGTGAGCGTAAAGTGACACAAGCATAACAAAAAAACCAAAAAAATAAAATGAGTTCATGAACACAAGGCATGAAGAGATAATCTACTTAGGAAAGAATAATCCAAATTATTTTGGAGGGAGCTTCAACAAAGAATAAAACATATAGATAATAACATCAAAACTAGTGAATGGCTTGACTATGCAAAACAACTATATTAGTAAAATAAATATTAATCCCCCTCCCTTGATCAACATGACAATAAAGCTTTTCATTGTGCATGGAGAGAAGGTTGGTATTAGGAAATTGGTTGTGTGTAAAGAAAAGGAATTAGTTAGTACTCATGTAGAACAACTTATGTGTGGGGTGAGAATTTGTACACGTCATGTTGTAGAAATATTAACAAAATTATTTATCAAGGATTCCCATTGGATTGGACTACTAGTCTAATGGTACCTCTTTTAAATAGTGGTGATACTAAAAATCCTTCCAATTATAGGACCATCATGATCAATTGTTTTCTTGTATCATGATTGAAAGTAGAATCATTAAGTGGGTAGAGAAGAAGGAAAAGAAAGAAGAAAATGTAGAAAATATTTAGACCTAAGAATTATACACTAGATCATGAAGTTGCATTGAGGCACATCATTAAAAACCTTGGTATGACAAGGAGGAAGCTTACTATTATTTTGTTGAATTTAATAAGACCTTTGACACACTCCCTAGAGATAAGCTATTGTGTAGGATGAAGGAGCTTAATATTCCAATACATTTTATAGTAGTTATTCATTGACACTATGGAGAGGTTCAAGTAAAAATTAGAACTCAATTAGGTATCTTAGAATGTTTTAGGAGTTTCATTAGAGTTAAGAATGGGTGCTCTCTATCCCCAACTCTTCTTAGCCTATACATCAACAAACTTGAAGAATGGTTGAATTTGAAAGGTGGGGATGTAGCTTTGTTGGGGGAATACATGATGATGGTTCTTTTATATGAAAATGAACTTATTCTAATTTCCAAATTCACTCATGGGTTATAAGAGAACCTATAATATGTGTTTGAGAACTTTTGCAAAACATCTGGTATGCAAGTGAATACTAGCAAGAGCAAAATCATTTTTTAACTGAACAAAATGAAAAAGATCAACATAAACTCTACTTTGAGGCATGGAAAGAGAGATGGAAAGAGAGACTATGTAACTTTTGCACAAATAGAGAAATTGAATTAGAAAATACTTTATTTATTAGCATGAAGCTGACAAAGACATCACGATCAAATCTTCTAGTATCTTGCAAGTTGCACTAAATAGTTCATTTATTGAGAGAACAATTGAAAAAATAAGAGAAGTCATTATTATTCTAAACAAGAGAAGGAATACAAGATAGAAAACAAGAATGACAGAGCTGATTATTTCATATACTATTTTCCAATCCCATGTCGGGCATATATGTTTGATTTTCCACAACCCAAGCGCAATGACCAAAAAATGTCTTGCCCTTTCACATGCCAAATCTTTCAGGGGAGCTAAGGAGTTATCGTACGTTCCAAGGTACGTTCGAACCACTAAGATAATATAGATATAAAAATCCATTTCCTTGATTATACAAATATATTCCAAAGTTGGTTCTGTACTTGGAAGAATATCTTTTACTTCTTTATTCGTAAGTAATGACACATAATTAGGTATGCCCACATTATATTAGTCAACCTTAATGTGACCTTAATAGTGCAGCACAACCATTACAGTTCACTTCATACAAGCTTGACTAATATAATGTGGGCATAATTGTGTCTCATTTCATAAGAACAAGGTAAAGCTTTGATCATTAAAAGAAAAGTACAGAAGTATTAAAGTTGTGATAAATTTTCTTAATCATATTATTAAGGGTATTTGGTTGGATAGATTTTGGTAATTTGTTTTTGTTTGTTTAATCATTTTGTATGTTCGTGATATTCAATTTGTTAAGCAAAAATGACGGGATGATCATGGGTTGGGAACCTGATCTTGATGACTTGGGTCTTGTATGAGACAAACCAAAAGATCATAACTTAGTGGATATTCATAAAACCAAAGAATTTGTGCCCCCTCTTTATTGTTAGACCTCTCATTTCTTAGTGGCTTTGTCTCGTTGTCTTGCATTTTAATATTTCAATCTTGGCCCCACATGGACTTTGAGGTGTGACTTCTTCCACCCACCTTTTTTTTCTGAATGTGTAATATTTTTTTATAACTAATTTAAGTTCTTATTCTTAAAAAAAAATCCATATTCAATTCAATTCTTCTTTAATTTCATTTTTTTAATAGAAAATATTTCAATATAATTTATATTAATAAATGGTTTAATTTTATGTGAATAGTGGTTTGCACTTTGACCTTTCATTTTTTTTCATTCACATTTTCATGTATTAAACCACACCCTATCTATTTCTACACACTTTTTTATACATTTTACACATATTGCACTCTTATGTCAACATCTATTACTTGCATTAGGATTACTATTCCTTATCTTGGGTCAATCCTATGGGTGTAGGATTGATATTGTGCTCACAACTTTGACTCCCAAAGTAAAAAAAAAAAAAACTTTGCCGACTTTGGCCTATTTCGCTACAACAATAAACTAACTCAATACATATTTTACATTATTAATTATTATGCATTAGAGAATTTTGAGATATTCATTTAAACAATGGTTGACCATCCTATAATTATTTTACTTCCTAAAGAATTTTCTGGAGGAAGACTTTAATTGGCGCACAAAAAGGAACAACAATTACTTTAGAATCATCATCTAAGAAATTTGCATGCTTACTTACTATTTTTCAATCTTTGGCACAACCATAAACCCATCTCTCTAGGGGACAGCCTTAGAAAACTTAGCTCAGATGATTCAATAACTCTTTAAGGTATTTTAATATGCCACTATTTCTTGATGACCAACAACAATGAAAGAATCTAGTGAACTAAATAGTATAAGTACACACACAAGATTTCATCAAAAATAATAGCCTTATGCAAAATTTGAGGTAAAAGACATCTAAATAATCTATTTTTCTAATACTAGAGAAATACATTTTAGTGCCCTTGGATTCATTCACACACATTGATTATATTTAGCTAATTACCCTTTATCCTTCACATTTACTTTTCTTGATCAACATTTTAATTCTTGGTTATCTACTCCAACTATCACTTTATTTAATCTAAGTTAATTTAAATGTTGAGATGTATACATGTTTGATTTGATCAGCCCAAATTAATTTTGGGAAACAATTATTTTGTTTTACATGATAATAAAGATCTAATAGAAGGTAATCAACTATATATTTTATCAAATCTAACAAAGTCATAATTAGGCATTTTGTTCACCTCATATTTCTTTTCAATTGTTTAGATATTTAAACTTCGTAACACATTATATTGATCACATGTCCATGCATGTATGATTTATTATTATCATTCTATGTAAGTTTAATTTTTTAAAAATGGATAGATTAGCCAAGTTATTATGAACCTTAAAGAAAAATAGAATTCTCTTCTCTTATATTCATGCTCATTAATCTAGTTAGCACTTTTTCAATAAATTAGACAAAAAATGTTGGCTATGAAAATAACATTGTGATACTCTTCATAGATATGGGGTACATGGATCATTGACCTCCTTCATCTTAGTGCTAAGAATTAAGAGATATTCGTTATGTAAAATTTTTTTGAGACATAAACTGTACCTCATCCTTTATGTGGTCAGACCTTTACACATGATTTTATTGTTTGTAGGGCTCATCAAGGACTTGAATCATTAACCTCCTTTAACTTAGTGCTAGGGTAGAGGGATGTCCATTTAACTGAATACATCTAGGACTTAAATCTAACTTAATTCCTTGTGCTGACGTGACAACTAGATATTATCATCACCTAGGACCACTTGACTAGACAAATCATTTTACTTACTTTCTAGAAACTTATTTTTTTGTATTAAATATACTTAAATTACAAAAAAAAAAACAATAAAATTATAAAGACCATGTGAATTAGATCACTAACTAATATAAGAAATCATACATAACACTTTATAAAAATGACAAAAACTAGCATACACAACTATTCACAATTACATATCTTTATTTATGAAAAAACCTATATATAATGCATCATATCATTGACAATATATAACTCTAATTATTTAACTTACAATTTAATTTACTTCAACGAAAAAAATTCTCTTTATTTAACTTTAACATCACATTTCTACAAAATTTATTGACCCAAGTCTAAAAGAAGAAAATACATTATAGCCTTTTCTTAATGTGTAGATGCCTAGGTTCTGATGCAGGAGCATCCAGTGGTGTAAGGGCAATCTTGCATCACCCAAAAATAGTTAAATTTCAAGTTTCTCAGTTTTTAGATGTTTTTACATTTTTGGATACCCTTTTCATCATAATGAAATTTCCAATTTACGGTTTTTATTTTCTATTCCTGGGTTGAAAGATATTGCAGTTTTAGTTTCCCATATTTGCACCTAAAAATCTTCCGAGTTAGATTTGAGGCACTTAGAGTTCCTGGATCGGCCCTGAAACTTTCCAAAATATTTTGAGCATGTTATTTACTTCAAGACCTTTCCAACGGTTCAAATGGTTCGCAAATCAGAGTCCCGGATCAAAAGTTATGGCCCCGGGAAGTTGGCGCACTTTCTAGAAGATACAATTGCAAATGTTCTTTTGAAATTGAATTCCACCTAAACTCAAATTTGAATAAAAGAGGAGCTCTATTTATGGGTGGGTTTCTAATTTTTGGGTAACTTTTTGGGGACAAGCTCGCATATTGCGAAAGGGTGATTCTGTAGCTTTCTGTAACTTGCATGTGTTGTAGAACTTGGGGATTTGAGATCCTCTGAATGTAAGAAGCTCCATTTTCTGAATAATAAAATTATTCTCTTGTTTGTGGGTTATTTTCTAAGTCTCGGGCTACGCCCTCATCAGGTTCTTTCATTGAAATCAAGCTTCCCATCATCTAGAGTTTCACAAATTTTAACATGGAATTGTATTGGTTTTATTTTGGAAGAACTAATAACAATATTTCTTTCTTTATATAGGCTAGAATAAATTTTGTCCTATTGTTTGCACGTGAAGTTGACAAATTGCATGGATTTTATTATAGTTCTAGAAAGGGTTCACACCATATATAAGTCATGAGCATATTTATGTAATCTTTTTCACGGTTAATTTTTATTGTAAATTGTGTCTAGATAAAAATTAAAATTGATTGGTAATACTTTTTAGTTTTTCTTGGAGTTTTGAATTTTTTTGGGTATAAGGTTTTTATTTTAGGTGAAGTCTTTGTAGAATATTTGAATTTTAAAATTATTTGTGTTCTTTTAAGTTTTGTAGTTATTGAAAAAATTATTGTTTAACAATGTCTAAAATGCATATTATTGTTGTATGTTTTTAAAATTGATTTTGTTGTTCTAATCTTTATAGTTATTAGAAGACTAGTTGTTTAACATGTCTAAAATATATATCATGGTTGAATGTTTTTGTAAACATATTTGATTGAAATTGGGTTTCTTTTTTTTGTAACCATTTTTAATAGTAACACTTGCATTGTCAAAATTTAGGTTTAAACGAAGACATTCATTATGTAAAAATGATGGCATTAAAATAAAAGATCATGATGTATGCAATAGCTTATTTTTTAGAGAATCAGTGGAAGAGAAATCTAAAATTTTATGTAAATGAAAGAAAGGTAGCTTTCAGCATGCATGTTGGGTTTGTCAGGGCAAGTTGCCAAAGAAAATGCCATGTCCATTGATGAGCTATAGAATTGCTCAATTTTCTATTGCTATTTCATACTTTAATCTTTATTTTTTACTAAACTTTAAGACATTAGTAGACCTTTCATGTATAACTTTAAGGAGTTTAAAACATTTGGAATTGAGCATGTTATATTAATGTGTATGAATGAGCTATGAATGTCCATGAAGTTTACTAGGATTTTATGTTTAAATTATGGTTGCTAACATTGAGAATGCCTTAGAAAATAAGACTAACATTTGCAACAAGATATCTATCAACTCGCAACAATGGGTTTATCAAATCATAACATAAGGACTATAGTTCAATGCAAAAGAGTCAATCTATTGCAACAAAACCACTTTCAAAAAAGATGGAGGCCATCATTTAATGATCAGACTGTGAATCACTGAGCATTACTTTTATCTTTCAATAATACAAAAAAGAGAAGAATTCCATTCTCAATAGGACTATGAATTATAGCAGAAAGCTATTGTACTACGTGAATCACTGAGCATTACTTTTATCTTTCAATAATAAAAAAAGGAGAAGAAGTCCATTCTCAATAGGACTATGAATTATAATAGAAAGCTATTCTACTATGCATGCTTTCTATTATAATGGTTAAACCTGTTGAGTATAGAGTCCTTGTTTGATTTCTATACTCCTATGTGTAGTTATTGCTTTCTATTTTAAAACGTAGTCCTCTTCATATTCTTGAACTAGAGTTGACATTTTTTTTAGATTGTTTTTAGTTCATAGATAATCAGACTCCTTTGTGGACCCTATATAGTGGGGAACCTTGTTAAGAAGGAGATCTAGATCATATATGTAATATATTGAATAAGGTTTCTGAATAGATTCTATTTAACAATTTTGTGTGTGATTAAGATGCAATAAATAATGAATACTTTGATAGCATGTTTTTTTGAGTAAGTGATAAAATAAGTTTTGTGGATGCAACAACTCAAGTAGGCCACTTGAGGTACTACTAAACCACTTTAATCTAGGATGGTAGATTAGAACATGTATTGTGAATTTAATTGATTAATTGATAGTTTTTAGTTCATGTGATTATAAATGATGCATTATAATTTTGAATTAGAATCTATAGATTGGTACACTATTTAGTTAGAGGTTAATGAAGTTAGGACATACTGCAGTATAGCAATTAACTAGTTACAATCATAAGTATTAGGTACCCATAGAAAAAGGTATTTATTTGTATTCATTTAAAATTTGTTTTGAGAAATAGAAGTTTATTTTGATAAAAATATTTTATTATATTTTATGTGTTTCATTCACCTATGCTTAGAAAATCTAGGATGTGTAGAATCTATAAATGCATATATTTTGCCAATAGTATATGAAGTTTTATGACTCACTAGTGGTGTACTTTATTTGCAATCAAGTTGGAAGGATGCGTAGTGGCTACTCTCATGGAAATGATGACATTGGTTTTAAATGCTAATATTTTTAAATTATTTTACAAGTTTTTTCTTTGACATTTCAAAGCAAATTTAATGCTTGTGTGTGTTAATTTACCTTCCTATTTGGTGAAAATATATAGACATTATTATCTATTATGGCTCATTGATACCTCACAACGGTGTAGGCAGATGCGAAGTGAATTTTAAATAAGAAAAATGTGGTTGTATATGGAATCATATGTTCTTTGCTTCTATAGTGACAATAAGGATGTGCTATATAGTTACTCTAGATAGCTTTGGGTTCATGTTTCAGTCTCATGCTCAAAATTGTAAGCACTTCCATTTTGGGTTGGTGTCAAGCAATTATCTATAAGTGTCCTTGCCAATTCTGCTATTTTTTGTGGGGGAAGCATCTTTAGTATTCAGAGCTTCTCTATCATTGTGTTTCTTTATTTCTCTCATTCATTCTTTGAAGAGTAGTGCTTTGTCCATTGGCTATTTGGAGTGGTTATAAATTCTAATAGGTTGAGTCCCAAGGTAGATAGAGTTTTTGTTATGTGTTTTATGGGTTGGTTTTAATTGTTGAAATTTGGGGTGCAATTTATCTATTCTTTCCTATTCCTTTGGAAATTGATGTAGTTATTTTCTTTTGGGTCTGGGGGGTGGTGTGGGGCCCTAGTTGTTGTAGTAGAGGTTTCTTGTTTACTTTTTTAAATAAAATATTTTCCTAAAAAAATTAAAATCCCCCTTCACATTCGTGAATGGGAATGTTCTTTCTCAGATGAATTAACTAATTGTGAGTTATCTCAAGTTTTTAATGCATGTTTCCCTAGCATTGTTGACTATGTGAAATCTATTATGGGGGAAGAGATATTATGGAAAAATGCACCTAGATTGCTATTTCCATCTCAAATGCTTTCAATATTCTTATCCAACACTTTGGACCTAGTGCAATCATACGAGATGCTAGAAACTATGGCTTAGGAAGTGATGCACCTAGGGTTCCTAAGTGAGAATGAAATGCTTCACTATGTTCAACCTTATGAATTTGATAGAGGTGAAGGTTATGTGGGAGGATTATTCCCTAGGTGTTTTCTTAAGCACATAAGGGAATTTATAGAGGTTTATGATACCATAAAAATTGGTCTAAAATAGAACAATTCTCATGAGCTATATAGGCTATTATAGCTTCACTCAGATTTGTTAGGTCCATAAATGGTGAATAGAATTAAAGAAAGGTATTCTACAATTTCTTTCCTCCTCACTCATCACAGGAACCATGATGTGAATGGCATAAATATTCCTAGGGTGGCTTCCCTTTTGCACAGTGACTTCATCTTCATTGAAGGACAAGATGAAAAATCAACATATGAAGGTGCAGGCAGTGTTGCAAGTGATGCATAAATTGGCTCTATGATAATTTTGTAGCTCATCATACAATTTTTTGCAAGTAAAATCTAGTTGGTAAGTATTAGGGGAAAGGGGCCCATAGTGGGTAGGGGTCCAATTGTGGGTATAGAAGTAGGCATGAGTGGGCCCCATAGTGTGTAGGCTTAATATCCAATAAACTTACAATTAATATCCAATTGTAAAAAAAATTTATCCATAAAGTACTCAATGACAAATCATGTGATGCGACAACAGCACACCAATAATACATGACTGAGTGACCCACTATTGGTCTCACCTTTTTTTTGGGCCATTTTGGATGCCTTGACAAAAAGCATGCTGATGTGGCATCATATTTGATGATGTGGCCTTGAAACCATTTTTTTAAAGTAGGGGGCTTGCCAAATAAGTTGTACAGATTTGGGAGTGATTTGAAATTTTCACAAAAGACTTTGAGAAATGTGAAGTTAGGGTGACCCGCTATAGGCCCCTCTCCCCTAGTCTAAGTGGTAGAATTTTTTGCAAAGTTATATCAAGTGCAAGGGACATCTCTCCATTTCCCCGCTCTCTTTTTTGACGTCATCACTTGACCACCAGTGGGCTAGTTGGAAACCATATTATTCTTCCAAGTATCTATTCATATACATGTTTTGGGAAGTTTTTTTGTCATTGTTCCCTTAAGTTGTAAAGGTAAAATCCAAGAGTTAGAATAACAGGCATGTTCCATATCTCCCCGCTACCCTACTACCCTTTCTAACATCAACACTTCCATTTAGTAGGATAGCGGGCAACATTGGTAACTCTAGGAATGTCATGTTGGGCCTCTCCCCGCTTCCCCACAACCCTTTATGTCGTTAGCACTTCTGTTCAGTGGGCTAGTGAGCAACAAAGCATACTACACTGCTAGTCAATATATAGCTTTGGCATATGTACAAATGCAATATTTATATTGCATTTAAAATCAAATGTAAATTTGTTGTATACAAAACATAGCATCTTGGTCGATGGTCAATCTGGATATGGGTATATACTCTTAGTCTCCATATAACCCATAGGAAAGTATCGGTATATGTAAGTTTCAAATGAAAATATGGGTCCGTATAAAATTTACACATAGTTTGTTGACCAAATTTTGGTTAACTAGCATCTTTTGAAACTATCTTTTTATAATACAATAATATATATCAACTTCACCTTTTGCCAAAAAAAAAACATAACAATTATATTATAATTAGGAGATCTTGGAGATGAAATGACAGGCACAAATGAACAAGCATGAAGTTGTATTAGTTGACCCAATTGTAATGTGTACAATACCTTGCTTATATAGGCAAGGATGAGGCAATCCACCTATGAAGTGTATTGACAAGTGTTCCATAAGGTGGCATAAAGGAGAAGACAAGTGTCCTATAGGTTGAACACTTGGAGTGTGCAAACCAACAACCTCCATGACTAAGTCATCAACCTTGTGTGCCAAGTGTTGAGTGACCTACCTCCATGACCAAGTCATCAACCTTGTGTGCCAAGTGTTGAGTGACCTTTTTGGTGAGATGGAAATGCTTCCAACCTCAAGAAGGTAGCTCATGAGGTTTACCAAATAATGTGGTAACCTCTAGAGGTCTTAATGGTTGCACATTTAGTTAGACAAGAAGTTGTCTAACCTCATATTGACCTAAGTGAGTTTAAGTATAGTGTAAATAGTAATTTTACACTAACACCCACCCTTAAGTGATACTTAGGGAGTAAACTAAACACTAAAGATATGAGTACCGACAACAAGGCCTGATAAGGTACTTATTTACAATGTAATCTCTCATGAAATGGAGAAAAGTAGAAAACCCTATGGGAAAAAACTACCCCCCAAAAGAGAGAAAAAATGCATGAAAATTATACACATGAAGAAGTACAACTTCTTTCACTAAGTACAATATATGATTTCCTCCATAAGAGAGAAAATGATAGGTGGTCTATAAGACCCCCCAATAATACATGTCCTACTACATTAAAGTTGGATAGTTGATAGAGGATGCAGATGCAGATCCAAGAACGTGTCACAATGTTCCTTCCCTTGGGAAGAAATGAAACCAACTGAAGATGCAAGATATCTTCCCATGTGAGAAGATGTATGTATGATCTTGAATAGAGTTGAAGCTCATCCAAGAATGATCATCAAGGTTTCCATGATGTCTTTGAAGTGTGCTCATGTGTTCCCATGTCAATGCCAAAGGATGTCATAATCAAATCAGGTGCATGCCTAATAGATGAAGATGATGAAAATCCAGAACCATGTGGAGACACATGTAGAGCATGAATATCCAAAGAGACCAATGGTGATGCAGCTTCATTGAAACTGTCATCAAATAGAAGAATGATGTCCTCTATGTGTGCTTCCAAGTCAGCAATACGAGACTCTACAAATAGACAAGAAATGTCAAGTAGGATTGTGTCCCAATCATCAATGCTAGGAAGACTAATATCTTGTTGCAAAGAAGTGTTGAAAGTTCTCGAAGAAATGACTCTGAAATCTGATGAAGCAACAAGAGGAGGTGGAATGAACACTTCCACTATGTCGACATGACATTCTTCATGATGTGGGATATCATTTGTGATCATTGCAAGATCATGTGGGAATGGAGAAACATTTGAGTCTCCATACATCTCCCAAAGTTTGATCCATAAAGCATGTGGACTCACAATATCCATAATGACAATCAAAGTGTCATGTGGTATATGTAAGCTGATTAATCTAACAATATGATCATTTTTATTGACCCATTTATCCTTCTGAAATTGATTTGCAGGTTTAGTGATAAGTCCATACAAATGGAGTAGAAGATTGTGATACCAAAGATGTTTTAGGATGCCTTCACACCAAGACTTATAGTTTCCCTTGTTTAGCTTAATTACAAAAGAATGAGTTTCATATCCCATGATTAGAAGTAGGTTAATTCCCTAAGACAATAGAAAATCAATAGATTAATAACCCCCCAAATTAGATAACCCCCCTTTTGGCACTTTATTAGTTAGTGTGTTTTACAAATGTCACATTCATTGCAAAAGAATAGTACTCTTTTACAAATTTTTAACTATGACAACAAAAATTCTAACTCCCCTCCCTTCTCTTTGCAAATTTTAATGCATACCCAAGAGGTCAATCAAAAAATTACTTTGAAAGTAAATTATGACAGCTAGCAAACAAATTAACACAAGTAATTTAAATGCCAATTGTTACTGCCGTTGAGATTTGACCGAGTCTTTTGCAAGATTTAGTGGAGAAGTTTGCAAGCCACTAATAGAGGTAGACTAGTCCTATTTGACTTGGTCAATATGCTCCATGTGTAGAATGGGATCAGGTGGGCGCTTGGAGTTGCCTATAGATTGCATCCAAATGCTTCCCACTGGCAGCAAAACATAATGGCTTGCCCACGTGGGTTTCTTCCAGCCTTGGCCGCAGCCTGTAGAATTGAATCAAGCCTCCTCCACATAAGAGAATCACGCCTTAGAAAGATTTGTGCTGCAGCGTCAAACGCCAATACCACCAAAACTGCCCTGCGCCTTCCAAACTTGAATCATAGCCTAGATGAATTCGCAGCAGAAAATCTAACCTTGGATTAAAAATACTACATCATGCACATCAAGCGGCCTGCAAATGAAGTGGGGGTCTGTGCATTTTACGCGGGCCTCTCTTAGAGGTTAATGGGCCATGAAATTGCGTGGGCCTCTGTCACTCCTCGTGGGCGGCCAATAGAGACAAAAAAAAATGCCTTGACTCACCAAATCGCCAGTGGAAGAAGCTGATGTGTGCCTTAGAAATGCTGCAGATATGTTCCTGCATACAAGCCGATAGGCCACAATTCTTGAAAGCCAGAAACTCGAGAGGATATAACCCTTCAAACAACCCAATTCTGCAATAAAACCATTGCAAAAGACAATACAGTCGTCCAGGTCAGGGGTGGGGCAATTTTCACAAATCTGTTTCAAACATTTCTACATATAAGCAATATGCACAAACAAATGAAACAAACTAAATACAACTAATTGGTTCACCTATAGGCTTGAAACTATCTCCACCTAAAGCTCTGATACCATATTATAATTAGGAGATCTTGGAGATGAAATGACAAGCACAAATGAACAAGCATGAAATTGTATTAGTTGACCCAATTGTAATGTGTACAATACCTTGCTTATATAGGCAAGGATGAGGCAATCCACCTATGAAGTGTATTGACAAGTGTTCCATAAGGTGGCACAAAGGAGAAGACAAGTGTCCTATAGGTTGAACACTTGGAGTGTGCAAACCAACAACCTCCATGACTAAGTCATCAACCTTGTGTGCCAAGTGTTGAGTGACCTACCTCCATGACCAAGTCTTCAACATTGTGTGCCAAGTGTTGAGTGACCTTTTCGGTGAGATGGAAATGCTTCCAACCTCAAGAAGGTAGCTCATGAGGTTTACCAAATAGCGTGGTAAGCTATAGAGGTCTTAATGGTTGCACATTTAGTTAGACAAGAAGTTGTCTAACCTCATATTGACCTAAGTGAGTTTAAGTATAGTGTAAATAATAATTTTACACTAACAAATTATAATTATTACTATCATTAAAAATATTATATATCAATAATTATTCACATACATTTAAAATTATTAAATTTTAACATCATATTCATAAACACTTTTTCCAAATAACAATATTAATTATTTATAAATCACATTAACTAAATAAATCTTATTTTAGAAAAACTATTAAAAAACATAGTAATCATTAATATTTAATTATTATTTAAAAAATAAAAACAATAAAATAGCTTAAACAAAATATCTACATTCTTACATATCCAATTTATTGAACTAATATATATCCATATGTAATCTGAAAGGAAATTCAAATTAAGGATGAAGAGGTTCAGTACTTATAGAATCATTATTAGAATAGAGGAACTTCTATCATTTTGAAAGAGAAAAACATTAAATCGTATCTTGATATATACAATAAAGAACAATTCTGATATAAGCATCAGCCCAAGGAGCTGGGTAAACAAACCCTGTTATTGAACTTTGTTATTATCCCTCTTATTGAAGACATAAAAGTAAAATGTAAACGTCTGACATTTATATTTTTAATGATATAAATTTTATTTGATTGATGTAGACCTGGAAGACTTATTGACACATGGTGCTCAATTATAGAGCTCGCTTCCTTAAGCATAGGCATATAAAATAGAAAATCTATAGAAATCCAAAGAGGTGTTTCAATTTTCATGGAAAGTTTTAGAGTAAAGAAAATAGAGAAATAGTTATTCCATGTGTTTCTAATCTCAGATGCTATTCCATTCTTCCCTGGGACTGCATAGCAGAATGGAAGGTGTCCATGTTTCTATCCATGGGCTAAACAACTTATCCAGACTCAACATTGGCACCTGCAATTCGGGGAGCTTCATTTTATTGTCTTTGAATGGACTTATGCAATCCATTAGCTCTTCACCATCAGCTTTATTCAAATAAGGTAATCCTCCACCCATGGGCCCACTTTCAAGATTCATGAAGTTAAAATCATGGCGGTAATCAGACGAACTTGAACCAGCTGAAAATTTCATGGGGTCTTCTCCTCCTGCCATAGCTCGCAGATCCAATGTTTTCTGAGAAATGGCTTTTCTGTGTATGCGGCACAACACTACATCCTTCTGCAAAATAAATAGAGAAGATTTTTTTATTTGGAAACAGTTGAGCATTCTATATTAATTATGAAACAACAAAATAAATTAGAGATTAGAAGCCAAAACTCAAAACACTGAACACAAGCAGCCACCAAAACAAAAGTTCTTTTTCCTGACACAAGAAAACTAAAAAAAGAAACTGTGAAATTTGTTATAAAAACATTACCTTTCTTTCAGCCCGAAAATCTGCCATTCTGTACTCATTCATGATCCAGTCCGTCTTCACTCCGGTTGGGGCTTTTCCTCTGTAAAACACCAGAGTCTTTCTAAGGCCAATACATTGAAACTTTTCATCTCGAACTGGTCTATCCGCACCGGTAGCCTTCCAATAACCAGACAACGTAAGCCTGCTTCTTCTGGATGCAGCGCATTTTTTATCAACAGGAACAAAAAAGAACCATTCTCTTTCCCCAACAAGCGCAAGATCTACAACACCGATTCAAAAAGCACAACACACCATGCAGCTGATAAACCCATTTGAATTTACAAAGACAAAACTATACCCATTAATAGTAAACAAACTTATAGCCCTAACCGACTGAATAACCTTATTCAATACAAAAATAACAGAATCCTCCATTGACTTTTTAGGGCAACTCAAACAATACATTATTTATGATTTAGACCATCTAAATCTTCAATTTGAAATACCTAAATCTATAAACTCACAAAACTAATGAGAAAGCGAGATGATAAGGATCTTCCTGCTCCCTACTTCATAATACCTGGAAGTTGCCATGGATCGTAGCGATACAAATCCAAGGTTCCAATTATATCAAAGCTGAACGATTGTAATTGCACCTTTTTCCTGAGATAGAAGCTCACTAACTCCTCTTCTGTAGGATGAAATCTGAACCCTGGAAGATCAAATTCTCCATACAATCTACCCTCCATTTTGACAAATCAATTTAATTTCAGTTTTCAGCAATGAATGTAATTCTCTGGCTCCACTTTATGATTAAGAAAATGAATGTTATTAACTGGCTCCACTTGATAAATAAGAAAATGAAGAAGTTTGGGATTGTAGTCAGTTTAAAAAGGAAAATAATTTGTGAAAGTGTCCCACACGCAGAGATTTTATTTTCCCAGTCATTGGTTTGGCAGACTTGGGAAAGTGGGTGATGAGACCATAACATTTTCCAGGGTTGCAGTCAATCCAGCGAAGTTGCGCAGAGAATGGGAGCATTGAATTGGGTCAAGCCAAATAGTAACGAAATCTTATACCTGTCAATTTCAAACAAACATCAAGATTCCGTCTTACTTCATGTGTTCCCACGCGTTTTCGCAGCAGCTGCTCTCTATTCAAATTTCCATGTCCACTTCAAGGGACCTCCAAAACCAACGAAAGTTTTGCTAGGCTGTTTATTTTACAGCACGCATCGTTTTTCAACCTCGGCTGGAGATTTTAAAAGAACTTGAATCGGATTGACATGTGAATTGCCAGCCTCTGTTTACATGTGGGAAAATGACTTATATTTTTATTTCAGGTCAAAATGACCTTCTAGAATAGTTATTTATGGTAGAATCTAAATTGGCTAGAACTTTATGAAAATATAACTCTTCATATAGGTTAAAAATTATTAGAAACTTCCATATTAGATTCAAGTATTTTTAAATATAATGTCTATTAGATGTGATTTATCTCTCTAATTTCTAACATAAATTAAAATTATCTATTATATTTTGTTGTGGTTACAGTTTTAGTTAAAAATTAAGATATTGTTTACATATTTCTTTTATGGTATTAGTGCTTGGTATTTTTTGTCAAAGTGTTGAGGTGTTACTCAAGAAAATTGTCTTTCAATAAGATTAAGGATTAAATTGTTGGGTTATATTTTTCTTCTGTGGTGGGTTTCATTTACATTATAGATGTTAACGATATTCAAGGTTTGCCTATCTTTGATGGAAGTGGATTTTCAAAATTGGAAGCTTGTATTTAAAATTTTTTATACAGAAAAACCATTAGTAAGGATTTTTTATGTAGAAGGTGTTGAGTCTCAAGATGTAAGAGAAAACATAGCATGGACTAGAAGAATTGAACAAGGAAGATGAATGATTCATAAAACTTTGAGCTCAAATATAAAATTAAAGTCATTTTGTTGATTAAGATGATAAAATAAAGTTATGGAATAAGTTACAATAAGATTAGAAGGATGTTTATCGTATTAATGTGTTTAGTGAAGAAGAAAAATATTTGAAACTATAATTGGTTGATTTTGAAAAGATAATTACATGAATGCAATTGCAATTTTTTGTTTAAACTTTCAATTAGAAAGAATATAATAAGAGTAGAAGAAGAAATATTTTTTGTTAATTTTATGGCTAAATTAAGCTTCTCATATTCTTTAAATTATTTAAAGAATTTAACAAAAGGATGATTCAACTAAATTGTAAAGCATGTGCTAGTAATTTTTTGACAAGTTTTATAACTAAAATTTAGATGAATAGTCTCAAATAATTAAACATAAACCTTTTAAGAAAGTGAGCATATGTTATAAAGAGAAAAAAATACTCTAATTTTTTTCAAGAGAATAATATTTCTAAGTCTTCATAATGTAAAAAAAATTGGAAGGGTTTTAACCAAAAAAATCCTAGGAATGATAATGCAAGAAAGTAGTGAAGGAAGAAATACATGGTTTGTAGGTGTTAAATGGTGAAAATATATGGAATTTAAAAAAAAATAAAAATGCAATATCAAAGGCAACAATATAACTATAAATTTTAGCAAAGAGATGAAAAAGAAAGGGTAATCTAGTTGAGAAAGATATTTTTCTACTAACACCTCTAACCAATGAGAATAGACTCAATCATGGGTTATTCTAAGATAAATTCTAAATAAGGGGTGATTTGTTTCAAATTGCGAAGAATGTGTTCTAGATCTAAATGCATCTTTTCACATGACCAATAATAAATAATGCTTTACTATTTTTTTTTTGAAAAAAACATAATGAACAAAAATTAACTTTTGTAAATAGTGTGAAATTAATTATTTTTAATTTTGGAAGTGTTAAATTTAAAAATGAAACTCTAATTTTTTTTTTGTTGGTCAAAGGTTTCAAACTATCAAATAAAATAATTATTATAGGAAACAATGATCACTATGTTGGTCTTTTATGGCTTTGTTGATGATGAAGCTCCTAAGCCTTGATTTCTCATACAAATCATATGTAAAAATTATGACACTATAGACTTTGCATTCAACTATAGTAAATTATAAGAGATGGTAACTGATGATATATCCATGATGGTCATTTTTTAGGGAAATATTATTGGGATCCTTTTACTTTAGGACAATCATGGAAATTTAAATAGTCCTTGCAACTTTTGTAGTATCACTAATTTCTATTTGGTGCTAGGTTTATGTCTTTGACATTGACTAATGGTTATAGTTGAAGAGAAGTTACTTATTTCGTTAAGTGCTTGAAATGTTTCAAAATTTATATGTTTGGTTAAAAATGATTATGATAATAAACTTGGTAGTTTGAGAATTAATAGACTTGATAGTTCGAGAATTAATAGAGGTGGTGGATTTTGCAATAATTCCCTTAAATTATCGTGTGAAATATTTGGTATTAAATTCTAAAGAGTAATTCTTTATCGTCAATAAAATTGAATTATTCAATAGATGAATAAAATGTATTAGAAATGGTTTGATGTGTGTTGTATTATAAACATTTGCAAGGTAAGTTTTAGGGCTTGGTTGTTTCATGTGCAACATGTATAGTTAACAAAATACCCCCAAAAGATCTTTGAATGCTAACCCTTGAAGAAGTTTAGAATAGTAGAAAGATTCATATTGGATACATTTTTCAAAAAATATTTTCATTATGTGACCATACATTCTAGATGAAATTTAAAAAATTTACAGTGCAAAAATGATCACTTGTTTTTTTTCTTAGTTATAGTGTATAATCAAAGGCTTATATAAGCTAATGATTTGGTTAAAAGAATAATATTTATAAATAGAGATGTAAAGTTTCTATGAACACTCATAATTCACATCTTCACATAGTTTCTCTTCAACAACAAATAATTTTTATATTTTTAAACATATTGGAAGAAAATACTTCTATCATTTAGTATTTGATGATGATAATGTATAGTCAAGTTATTTAGGAGATCATGAAGCTAAATACACTTTGAACGATAGAAATCAACCCACTTTGTCAAATGAAGACCATAGTAATGATAATGAAAATAATTTTCGTAAGACCAAAAACCTTACCAAAGACCTTTGGTAATAAAATTAATTACTATTACAATTGCTTAATCAATGTAGAAATTAACTATATGGATGAATAGAATTTGGCATTTTTATTAACTGTTCAAAATAAATTTATAGTTTCTTGGATGGATGAGTCCCAATGACAAACATCCAAGAGGAGTTGAGCTACCAACAATGAAGAGATAAGCCAACTCAATAGGTAGAGGTTGTGTTGGCACTTGTTGAGTAGAAGTGATAGTTAATTTCCTTCAAGGAATTTTGAGCTAGATGTGACAATTTATTTCTTTTAACCAATGAATGAAACATGTCACTATTAGTTACATAGAATGCAAACATATTTACCTAAATAAACTTAATAAAAGATGAATAATAAAAATTACACCATAATTCTCCTTAAATTCAACTTAGGGAGAAAAAGAAACAAGTCCCAAAAAGTAGTGCCATGTTAAATACCCATGTATGAATTCTTTTTCAAAGAAAGTGAGAGATATAACCACCAAAAGGAAGACATATAAGAGAGAAACTTTGTTGAAGGTGGATAATATCAAATTTTGAACAATTTTCATTTGGGGTTCTACCACAATAGTGTGTGCCACTTATGAGACATCCTAAGTTTTATTTAAAATCAAACATTACTTCAAAAAATACTAATTTAAGAATTAAGAGGTTCCATCTAAGGGTGTTTAATTAAAGGGGGCTATATCAAACCTCATTAGATAAAACCCCCTACTATGGAATCAAAACATTGAAGAATTCTCCTCCTCATTTATCAAAATACTACCGAAATTTTGATTTTGCTTCACATTTTGGGGGATCAAATGAAATCATTTAGAAATCTCATTTTGTAAGTATATCCCTTAATACAAGTTTTCCAAAAGGTATATTTTTTTAATGTATTTAATTTAATTATTATATTTATTTGATTGTTTCTATTGAACATAGTTTTTTCAATGAACACAAGGTCTCTATTTCGCACATACAAAAAATAAAAATTAGAGAATAAAATTCTAAAAAATATCTTTGCATTGGATATCGGTCTATTTGTTTGAACAAAAAAGAAGTTAATTCAGATACATACAAAAATATTTATTTATTATGGAATAAACATCAGCCTAAATCTTAATTAGTTTTTTAAAATTAATAAAAAATAGAATATGGGTTGATCCCATAGTGTGACGGTTAAGTAGTCATGTTGTAGTCTTGGTCACTAGGGTTTAAATCTCAAGACTTGACCCCTTGTTGTTGGCGTTCATCGTGTGTGTGTTGGGAATTAAGGCTTGAGGTCCCTCCTCATTTGGTTGGTGTGCGTGATGAGCCCTATGCCCTTATTGGGCTACCATGCTCACAGGAGTGGATATCCTCCCTTGTTGGCTTGGTGTTTTTGTGGGCCTTGCACCCCTATTGGGCTACCATGCTCATGGGAGTAGGTTCCATACCCTCTATAGGTTGGTGTGCTCATGGGCCTTGTTCCCTCACTAGGATTTCATACTCGTGGGAGTGGATTTGTTTTTTGTTCATGCTGGGGATGAGGTCCACCATTTGTGGCCTCACTAGTTCATAGCTCTAGTTGAAAGTGTGAACTGATCAAAAAAATAAAAATAATAATAATTATAAAAATAGAATATGCAATAAAAACTTATGAATTTTTTTTTGTGTACTAGGTATTGGTTTTAGCAATAAATTTTTAAGAATTTATAATTCTTTTTATGAAAAGGTTATTTGGTATGGAATAATTGTCATTTGAAAAAAATGTTTAATATAAAAACTATATTAATCATTTTTCAAAAAAGAAAAATATTTAATATCTAAACATTAAATATAAAAAATTAGTATAAATCATCTTCAAATTCTTAATATTTTACTTTCTATGGGTGATAGGAAGAAGAAATTTGGTTTAAGAAAATTATTTCAATGTCCCACTTTAGCCAAAAGTTCGGACACACTATTGTTGAATCACCACTTGCATATAAAATAAAATTCATTTCCTTAGGAAGAAAGAACCCCCATGATGACTTTATATCTACAAAAATTTTGAACTTCAAATGTGGAATGAAGGTTGGAAAGATGAAGATATTTGAAAAAAATTTCGAATTCAATTTGATAATTATACTTAGGAATAGTTATAGGATGTGTCATGATCATGAAATTATTGAAAGGTTGGGAGAGGACATTAGAGTTTATACATATACCTACATTACTTCAAGAGAAAGTTAATGATACAAAAACTCATGTCAAAGTTGTTGAACCATAGGACAAAGTTGTTAGACCTTGGGGCAATGTTAAAGTGATCAATCAAGGAGATGCCTAATATCCTTGGAAATAATTATTTTATGGACTTTATATGTTATTATTCTATATTGTTGTGATAAACTTATTTGTGATGATCTAGAGTATTATTTTGATATCTTGAAATAAGAGTGTGCATGTCTAAATAGAGTAGAAACTCTGAAGTAATAAAATCACTAGCTACACTAGATGAAAAAAATAGTTTCCCCATAGTGATTTAAAAATGTTGTGGTGAAAAAGAAATTTTTGATCTATAAGAAGTAATGACTTTATCATAATTTATAAATAGAAGTGAAATTTTAAGAGTTTCCATGTTTCAATTTTCCTTTTCAATCTTTGGTATTCTATTGTTGGTGTGCCAAATATTACATGAAAGGTATACTCTCTTTGTCAACCATGTTTTTAGGCATCATTTCTCATGATAATTTTTTTTTTTTTCATGACTAGTATATATAGAGGAGGGACATTTAAAAGTGTAGAGGTATGTTGTAGGTGTTTTGGAGCTAGTTGTATTCATTGTTAAGTTCTATTCTCACCTCAAAGGTATTATTGTGAGAAATCTGAATATTGTAGTGAATGCTCAATATCTTATTTGATATTCATTGATCATATTTATACAAGGGAATGAGGATGCATTTGTAATAATTGTGATAACTAAATCAACTACCAACCACCCTTGATAACAATGTAATATTTTATGTTATATGCTAACATTCGCTAACAATTCTAACACTTGTAATAGACTAGGATACACTTGAACAAAGAATATGTGTCTGACTTTCCTAGAATTATCTTTTCTTTTCAGGGTTTCTCTAGGTTCAATCTATTTATTTCAAGAATATGTGCACACCTTTAGAATTTTTGGCCTATGCTACTTTCCCTTTGTGATTTTTCAAACCTAATGAATATATTATGTTGTTTAAATAGCCAATTCATGGTACAATAATTTTTTTTTAAGGTTTTAATTGGATTGACAAGGTAAAATATTTTATTGATGATTAGAGTGTGGAATATCTAACTTGGTTGTGGATCAATTGATATCATCTTAGTTATTTCCTTTCAAAAAAGATGTTCTATAGTATATTTCAAATTTATACCCTTCACAAGATTGAGTGGAAGTGATAATTTAGTCCCTTTTAATCTTGAAATTGGAAATAGGAAGAAAGGAAAGGAAATTAGATTGGAAAGAGAAGAGGATAATAAAGAAGACTGGTTCATGAAGTTGTAGGAATAAAAACTTCCAAGATATCCAACACTAAATGAGCCCCATAAAGAGAACGAACCTAAGAGTTTTGTTGAATTTCAACAAGGAAATACCACTTATGGGAGAGTTTTCAAAGTTGAAATCATGATTGGTATATAATATTATGATGGTGAGATACATGCTAAAATTTTGAATCAATTTATTTTTCAATTCGAGGTTTATTTTACTCTCCAAAGACGTCTCCACATCAAGAAAACTTGTTTGCAAGTGAATAATTTTGGCCATCTACTCTTATATGGTATTAGAGTTATGTGCATTCTTTGGAAATGAAAAAAGTGCCACCAATATCTTAGTGGGAATATTTTAAAAGGATATTAAGAAAATAATTTTACCCTAGTTTCCATTTGTAAACAAAGATTTTGGCACCTGAATGCTTTCTAGCCCTTATAGGGTTTTTCACCTAAAAGGGGAAAGATGGGTCAAAATGCAATGTAAAAATTCAGAGATTAATGTGACATAGATGAAATATTCCTAGATGAGATGATATAAATACATAAAATGAACAAAATATATTGATTATGAATGCAAACCTAAGAAATATGAAGTGTTTGAAAACATAGTGTTGTATGCAAAAGAATTAGAAAGGTGAATAGAAATGCAAGTAAAGCAAAACAAAAAGTAGGAAAACTGAATGTGTTAACCTGTAAACTTGCTAAAGACTGAAAATTACTGAAAAACTAGAAATGTTGACTTTTTGATTGACTGGGAATCATTCGCCAACATGGGTGAATCAGTCCCAGACCAAGGTTTCTACTCAGAAGTCTATTTCTACCAAAAGGGTATTGAAATCTATAATTTTATCTAACAGAAACCTCTATTGGGACTCATTCGCCACTAATGGGGGGTTTGCCTTGGTCAAACCCCTAATTTGGTAATTAAACCTTGGATGGCTAATGAAATCTGCCTAAAACCCTAGCCCTAAGTGTGTCTAAGACTAGGAAAATCTAAAATAACACAAAACCCTATTCTAATGTGCTAGAATAAGATGTTTAAATGGAGCTTGAATGATGTAGGACTTCAACTTAAGAAACTGTACAAAAATTTAAATGAGTATTAATGAAATGCAAACCTTAAATATGAAGATAGAGAGAAAATGGAAGATGGAATCACTTTCATGTGCTAGAATAAGATGTTTAAATGGAGATTGAATGATGTAGGACTTCAACTTAAGAAACCCTACAACATTTTAAATGAGTATTAATGAAATGAAAACCTTAAATATGAAGATAGAGAGAAAATGGAAGATGGAATCACTTTCAAAACAAGTCTTTAAGTGTGATTTGATGGCTAGTTGCATCTCCTCAACCTAGATTTTTCCATGATTCTCCATAGGAATCCATGATCAACTCTTTGCAATTTTGGATCTCGAATAGGAAGTGAGCTTGAAGACCTACAAAAAAACCCTATCTTGTTGTCCTAAAGCTTCAAATTTGTTATAGAAATGCTAATGAATCTTCTTGTGAAATATTTTCAATACTTGAATTTTGAATTTGCTTGGTAAGAATGACTAGCTGATGTGAAAATGTCCTAAAAACACATATTTATAGGCAGCAATACCTAATTTCTCATTATTTATACCTAAGAGGTTGACACCCACTGAAATTTTGAATTAAGTCAGTGAGTTTCTCGCTTAAAATTGAAAATTCCCCCAAAAGGGACTCATTCGCCACTTTTGGTGAATGGGTCCCACCAAAGGGGACTCATTTTCTCAAGGTGGCTAATGGGTCCCACATGAGGTTTTTGGAGGTGGCTTTTTGAGATATGAATGATTTAAGCATTATTTGTCAGGATTTGTATGATTTTTTGAGTGAAATGGGTCTCTAGATTTTTGGCCCATCATATCGCCACTTTTTGGCCCATCATGATTGTGCACATACCTAGTGTAGTTATCTGCAAAACCACATCATTAGGAACCACATCCTGCAACATGAATTCGTTAATTGTCCAAAAATCCTTTTATCTAACTTCTAGAAATCAAATTCGAGGGTGGATGTATGCCCCCCTTGATTTTGCTTGCTTTACAGAGGAGGAATCAAGGTGGCAATCTAGCCACGTTGTATAAAGAACATCATATCATAGGAAATTTCCAAGTACTATGCCACATAACGATAGACAATTAATGATGTTGAGTGCGGAATCACGATTCCAATGCATCAAATGACGTTGAAAACAAAGTTCCCTAGCACTTATTATGGTGTGTTGAATAAAAATTAGTGTATTAATTCTTAATAAAGGAATAAACCTAATTTAACGCATAAGAGTAAATGAATGAAAAGAGTTAAAAGAGGTGAAAGTAAAGTATTTTGGAACTTACTATTACATTTTACCTTATTGTAGCATGAGAGTGACGATTGATACAGAAAGATGTCAAGTAGACGAGATTACAGGCCTTCACATCTCGATGTGTTTCGAGACTAGGTGGCACACGATGAGCAACATCACGAGGTGAGTCGATTCTGCAACCTTCACTTAGTGTTTTTGTAGTGATTTAATGATTTTTAAGGTAGTTATAGGTTAATTTAGGATCTTGGGAAAAAGTTTGCAAAGTGTCCCCTTTCTTTGCAAAGTGTCCCTTTTGTTCGAAAAGTGTCCCTTTTGTTTGCAAAGTGTCCCATTTGTTTACAAAGTGTCCCTTTGGTTCGTGAAGTGTCTCGTTTCTTTGCGGAGTGTCCCAAAAGGGTTCTAAAGTCTCTAGAGCCTTTAGGAAAGAACACTAGAAGAACTTTAATACACTTGCATGATGAATAGTGTGAAAATTAAAGATATTAGATGAGTTTTAGAGCATATTGTTGTGATTTTTGTAGGTACCCACTTGGTCACAGCAATGACTAAGGGGTAGATAGTTACTCTTTTTGAGAGACCTAGCCCCATCACTTTCAACGGAGGACATAGAGCACCTTTAGGTTGTAGGAATCTATTGGGTGTACCTCGAGGTACCATGATGATATGTTGATGGCTCTCTGTGAGTGTTGGGATGCAGATACATGCACATTTCACCCCTCAACTGAGGAGATGATGATTACCTTAGAGGATTTACACCATATTCTTTGATTTCCTATTTAGGAAGAACAAGTGCACTTCTGAAGAGATTGTTCACTTCACAAGTGAAAGGCCGACATGTAGTACTACCTTGACAGGCCAGTACACAATGAGCGCATGAGAGAGCAAACTGAGCTGCCAATGCTACTATATTCATGAGCCCCAGTGGTGAGACAGATCATGATGCACACGGTACTCAATCCAAATGGATGAGTGACACACCTTGATGGAGGATTAGTTCATTTGATTTGTGGGATGGCAGAGTATCGAACAGTCTACACTTGGGGATGTTGTATCCTAGCACACTTGTATTATGATTTGGGTTGATTTTTATTTTAGGAGATAAACAACATGGTGAATTGCATGCTTCTACATGTATGGTGCCTTGAGCATATCACATTCACCAGGCCCATCAATTTCCCATGTGCTATAACTATAGGGTATCCTTGAGCTTTTAGCTATCCTTTACGATGCTTATGGCAGTATGGAAACTTGCATTTTTGGAGAGTGAGATTTGATTGATTGGAGGAGGATGAGATCCTTTGGAGACCTTATCAGCTAACACTATGGTGGCTAGATTGCATGAGACAGTTGAGGAGGATACAGCTAGATAGATTTTTTGTTGGCCAACATGACTACATGGTATGTTCCTTCTATTATGGTCAAGTCATGCAATAGTTTGCATAGGTTCAGACACCACCAAGGGCCTACCCATTTATCAAGAGATCAGTGTGGAGTGCTTGAAGAGCATGTGATACCGTATGACTCACTATAGAGCATGTTTCCTACAGTGACTCTGATTTCTCAAATCATGATCAGCCTCAAGTCTCTGACACTGACGATGTCGATAGCAAAGACGAGCATGAGGAGTGGTGGTTAGTGACATGACAAGCTCCTATATTTCTGAAGGATGTCCCTATAGGTGATTCAGGGCCAATTCCAGATGAGGGAGATGAGGTAGAGGGCAAGGCTGAGGAGGTATGATATAGGGTTGCAAACATATTCACTGATATTATAGATGATGAGTATGATGAGGATGCATATCCTAACTATGATGGCTATGATGGAGGAGACAAGGATGAGGATGATGACGAGGATGATGAGGAGGAGGAGCCACCCCTAAGTGAGAGTGATGATGCAACAACGGGGAATTGACATGAGTGGGGAGATCCCTCTCCCATCCATATGACAAGATCACGAGCAATAGCTGCAACAAGCGGGTATGTGCAAGATCATGATGGGCCAAAAAGTGGCAATATGATGGGTATGTGGCTGATGACTTTTCTTTACCCAAAATTGATGAAACGAAAAGGGTTTTTAAAGGATATTCTCAGCTTTCCACCAATATAAATTATACTTTCCTTTGAATTTAATAAGTAATTATTCTTCATTTTAAATTTGAATTACAACTAAAGTCCTGATTGATAGGCTGATTGAAAACATCTATAGCTTTCAAATGGTATCACATTTTTTGAATCCAAAACATGCATCACATTCTATGCTTCATATACTATAGGATTAAAAAAAGAAAATTTGAATTTCATGAATTTTTGACCAAGTTAAGGTGGTCAGACATACAAGTTTTTATGCTTTTTAAAAGTTGTAATAAAAAATTCATAATTAATTATTTACTTGGAAAAAAATTACAAACAAATATGCATCACATCAGGACATGAGACCTCTACTTATATCTAAAATATTATAAAAAAATATTATTATTTTATTGTGGTTAGGGTGGTCAGACAGACACCTACTTCTTATTTTTCCCTGAAATTTAAGTACTACTACATTGAAAATTTCAAATTTTCACCAAATAGATTTTTTATTTTTTAAACAAACCTAGTAGTTTAGAAACTACATTCAATTTTCTACAGATTCTATTCTTACATATTTTTGAAATAATATAGATAACTTATTCAAATTTTTACATTAAGTTGCTTAACTCTGATTTTTTTGAATTTTTTGCCACTTAAGGGCCTATTTTTTTCATGATGATCCTGCACATACCCAAGCATTAGTACTCATAGTTATGGAGAGGATAGCACATCCTCCACACCTCCTACACAAGCTGACGTTGGTATTGTTTAGCCTATCAGAGATATAGGTGATGATATTTGATTTTATGCATGTATGTAAGTGCTTATGCTTCTTTATATATATATCATGATGATGTGTATAGATTTTTTGCTGATTCTACCTTGTAGGAGTGACAAGAGACTAGGAAGAGCTCTACCGTCAGGTGGCTGTAGAGATAGTTCCTACATCCATCGACGAGGAGTAGATGGAACTAGATTACGTGCCCCCACCAATCGTGGAGGAGGATCTAGAGTCACTTAGACCATTCGTGAGGTTATGAGCAGCGTATGAGAGTGTGAGGAGATGACTCCGCCAAGTTGAGACTATAGGATAGTCATTCCAGACTCCAACAAAGGTGGAGATACTATAGGAAGAGGTATCAAAGCTACAGGCATAGAGGGAGCAGATAGTAGGGGAGCATTGGGTGGCCCTTGGATGGATACAAGGCCTACTGCAGATCATAGTCACAATCACATATGACCGTCTCTTGATGTCCTACTACTGGATCATGAACACCAGAGCCCGAGGGATCTAGTTCCCACAAACCTCAATGATATTGTATATTGTGATGATATGTACATAAAACTTTGGA